>CAMQGK010000048.1:3210000-3350000 GCA_947000775.1 Pterois miles | reverse complement strand
TGAGACAGAAACAAATAGCAAACACAAATCAGACACAGAAAAAAGTGGCCAATAAGGAAGAGATGACAATTATTTTAGTGATGTGCTAACGTAATAAAACCATTTACTGCTGTTAGTGAGTGATTTCTACTTCAAACAAAGCAAAACTCAACAGTAACTTGTACCAAATGAATTACTCACCAATATAAACAGGCGCATAGTTGGACTTGACGTTCTCATCCAGGTATGTGACTCCTAATGTGTAGAGAGGCGTAGCACCCACACCATGTAGAAACTGGCCCAGCATGAACACAAAACGATAGCTGGACAGTCCTCCGCCCTCCTTGTCTCGGCACGGGCTGGTGCGGTTGTCAGAGCACATAACTGTTCGCTCGGTCAGACTGACCTGGTAAGGGGGCGTGGTGAAGTGAGGCAAGGCAAACACCAGAGAACCGAGGGCCATGATCAGCACCCCCCATCCCAGCCAGCGAGGCTTGTGTCCCGTCCCGCCGAAATAACTGACGAAAGCCAGGCAGACACAGGCGGCGATGTCGTAGGAGCTGGCGATGAGGCCGGCCTGGTAGCTGCGCAGGTCGAAGCGCCTCTCAATGGAGGTGACCACGGTGTTAATGAAGCCGTTGATTATCATACCCTGGAGGAAGGAGGCCACGCAAAGGAAGAACAGTACCCAACGCGGGGTGTTAAAAACTTGAATAGCTTTGGGTGTCAGAGCGCCCCAGCCACATAGCTGATCCGCGTCGGTGGAGATCAGCTTTAAACCCATGGGAGTCTCTGCATGGGGTCTTGTTTCCGCTCCATATAGCTGCCCTGGGAGTGTGGATGCTCCAGTGAAAATATGGGCCCGAACGGGCCCATCAGCTGCAGGGCTACCAAGGCTTCTGGGCCCTGAGCCGAGTGGGCTGCCTGTCTGGGAGTCTGGGGGGCTCGGGGTGTCCACAGAGGGGCCTCCACTGAGAGGGCAGTCCTGAAGGTCCAGGAGCTCCTGCTTGGAGCTGAAGGAGGCGTCGGCATTAAGCAAGACGGGCATTTCCCCTCTGAGGGGCAGTGTGCACAGAAGGAGGGCAGGCGTGGGAGGTCTTTGAACTGGAGACGAGCGATACGTTGACAGTGTAGGAAAAAGGAAACGTGAATCAGCTGAGGCTCAAGGCGAAGGCGCTGCTGGTCGGGATATTTGTCAGGCTTGTCCCTGAAATGGTCGACTCTTGGCTTGTGGCGTGTGCTCCATGTGTCCACAGGGCTGATACTTATTAAGGCTCCAGGTGCTCTTGTTTACCTATCTGTACAAGGTTGTACAGGTCGTAAAGACTGCTTCATACTGACGGTGAGTAATGGCAACCTATGGAGAGCAAAGAGAGAGATTTATAAATTAATATGACCCAAACAGTTTAAATACAGCACTAAAGCCTTTAACCAGTGCCAAAGGAGCCAGTGCCATAATTCAGCAAATGATATACATTCCACCATTTGTATAGAAGTGCAGCTGGCTATTAAACCTATTTCATTTAGGGTTGGTTTTGGTTGTGGTTTGGTTGCCTCTGAATCATTTGCACTGCAGCTAGTTACTAACAACACAGCTACCGCAGCAGCATTCAGAAATCTCACATTCATACATGCAGCAGCTGTCTGCACCGGCTCCATGCAGGCTCATCTCAGCTGCATCACACGGGCATCACTGCGACCTGAAGCATTTATTTCCAACGCTCAGCCCTTTACATTGTGTTACCAAGAGCCGTACGCAGTAAGAGGCGAGAGACAAATATCAGAAGTGCCCTTGCTCAGCACCAGTGAGCACTGCTTTTAATGATTGCTTGAATGGGTGATAGACATAATCTGAATGGTGACACAGCTGAGAAGTCTTTTCATGACATGGAGATATCCCTACAGAATTACTGATGCCTGGACAACTGAAGGGCTTTTCACACTGCATACTCTTAGCCCTGGGCTAACAGCTTGCTAGCCTGGAGCTAAGTGCAGAGTGAAAAGCCTATGATGAGATATCTGTGATTGTGTTATTGGCTGCACATACACAAACACAAGCTGACATGGGTATGAAATCAGTCCACCGTGCTGAGTGAATGGACTGGGACTCCAGCTATTCTAACACAATGTACAAAGAAATTATGATCAGAAGTTACACACACACACACACACACACACACACACACACACACACCCCCCCCCCCCCCCCCCGGTAATGAACCGTAAGATGCACTCTCTGCTCCAGCAAGCACAAATACACATCACAGCTTTCATTAACACCATTATAAAAAACAATGTACAGATCTGACTGTTGTATAACACTACTTCATTTGACTAATTAGTGCAGCTTGAGACGTAATATCCAGGTCTACTCCAGAACACACTCATATAATACCACATACTACCACATACTCAGTACATACTCAACAACAGAATAAACTCATTTTGCTGCGTATTGAGACCAAACAGAGTAGGCGTTCCTCTCATGCTGGATATAACTCGACAGCCCTTCGTCTGCCTTCAAATACTGGTCCGGTACATTGATGCCATCTGCTTACAGTAAGCAGGAGCTGACACAGAGGGTGGATAATTAACCTGCTAACAGTCTGTGTAAATGTTTGCCTCACATTAACCTGACCTTAACATTCCATTTCAGTGAACTACTGTGCATGATGACCTATAACAATATCAATAACTTAAAGGAGAAGTAGAAACGGGAAAAACAGTACTTCCATATCTGACTCAGGTCCTCACAAATGAACTGAACACAGTAGCTGGTATATACAGTACACTAACATACAGCAGCACAGTGTGAGGCAGCTGGTTACCTCCTGCCGTACAGAAACATTTCATTTTTGAGCAAAAGAGAAACGATTTAAGCTCTTTGCTTAAAACAGGCATTAAACAAAGAAACTTCTACGTATTAAAGGAAACCTCTGCTTCCAATGCAGCTCTTTATTGTACTTAACTTTCCTGTCTATAAAAATGAACTTAAATTACATATAGCAAACACATTAACACACAGCATTCAGGCTTTAGAAATATTAACTGGCAACCCCTATTAATATGACATAATCGCCCACAAACAATCACTTCATCACAAACACTAAACTTTAAATATATAACAGTAAATCAAATTACAAATATGCGCCATTTAGCCTCCTACCTCCATCGTGGTAACAGTTAGACAGAGACGGAGTGGAAGAGAGACATTTAATAAACCAGCGTGGTGTCCATGCTCGGTCCTAAGCCCATCTCTCAAAGCCTCTTATAGACCAGCGCTGAGGCAGCACATCAGTACATTCACCCGCCCCAGCAGTGGAGTCCAGCAGGCAGTCTGGAGGGAGGAAACCCCCCCCACCCTCCACACACACTGATACTACAACTACGCACTAATACTGCATTGGTGCCTCCCACTGGTGGTGAACTGTAATGTTTGATACCTTCCCTCTTTCCACACAGCGACGTTTGAAAGCAAGCTTTAAAGAACAGGATCTGCATCGATATGGCTGATAATCATGATACCAAACCATCTGAGAGGTGTGATGTGTGGAAGCACTTTGAATTCAACACCATTAATGGAAAACTCAATAATCTGAAAAGTCCTTTCAGCAACATTAGCTCAGCTGCCACAGATGGTGAGTTTTACTAAAGGCTGCTTAACATGCCAACTAATTACCTGCTGTTTGTATCAGCGTGTACTCTGTAGCTCTTGATCACTAATTAATGTTAGTGAGTTTCAGGTGCTCTGCAGCACCTTTAAGGAGGTTTCTACAGCCGTCCAGTGATGACCGGCGCACAGAGAGGGCATGCTGCTTTATCATTACAACCTGCATTATTCACACTTTTTGATATTAACACTACTGTATATCAAATGGCGTGATATTAATATTATATCAGATGTCACTCCAGTGTTACATTACTGTTTGTATCTGCAGAGCGCCGTCAAACGTGCCTTTAAACAACTCAATAAATCCTCCAGGTCACATCATCTGTATTTAAGACATGGAATCAGAAAAAGGAGCACCATATGACCATCATGCTAGCTCCAGCCATGTTTCCTGAACGTAACGTTTGGCTAACCAGTGACTAGCTCGTCAGCTACGAACAAGCCACATGTTTGCTGATGGTAATGTGTTTTTGATCCATGTCTGCTGCCAACAGGTTGGCCACAACGTAGCCTATCAGGTGGTGATTTGTGGTGGCTGTAACTGACTGGCCAAACATATTATTATATTATAATTATAATATTAATGCAGCTTTAAGACACAGACTACCATAGGATTCCACGAAACCACTTGGAAAGCTAATATCTATTACTGATGTATGCTCATGTGTACGTGCACATAAAACACATTTTCACTTCTAACTTGTCACTTACGGATGCTTGTCATGTTCCCTTTAGCCTCACTTTTCAACGGGCAGAGTTGTCCAATCAACATTATGAACTCTACTTGGTTAGGTTTAGGGAATGATCACGGTTTAAGTTTTGATGAGACACTACAAGCAAAAACATTGATTTTCATATACTGGTCAATTTTGAAATTGGGCTAATAAAATGACAGTGATACAACATGTCTTCTTTCAGACTGGTGAAAGTGCTGTGTTTGCACAACTGCAATTTGTGAAACTAAAAAGCAGTGTGTAAAATGGTTGGTGGAAGTTCCCCAGCTCATTATTCTGCAGGATCATCGCTGAGCAGCAGAGGGCCGAGACAAGCCAAGCTGTTTGCCGAACAAGAGAAAATGACGAGGACGATCCAACCATGCTGCCGTGAGCCGCTGTCGCTCACGGTAAGAACGAATAACAGCTCGGAAGGGAAGCCAGAGCATAAAATCAGATTAAAATCTCATTATAGAGTCTTTAATTGACAGGTGGATGGATGGCTAAATGAAGCTGAGATGGGTATGGAGGTGAACTCTTCAGAATGAAGTTAGAGAAATTTGTGAGGTGAGAGATTGTGAGTAGGTTTTATCAGGCATGGAGAGAGGCAGGGGAGGGGGAGGGAGTGGCTCATTATCAGGTGATGGTGATGATGATGATGATGATGATGATAGGACCAGAGGAATGGATGTCCTGAGAGTTGACCCGGGGCGTTCTGTTAACAATGCACTGTGCTGAGGTAAAACCCTCCTGTCCCACTCTTTGTTTTCTGTCCCTGACTGCTTCTAAACCAAACAAAGCCACAAACTCAAACGTTCTCACACGGTTATTTTTTCTTATATCAATCTTATCTGATTTTCTATCTCGCCCTTTTTATTTCTGTTCAAAGTGAGATCAGAGCAGGGAGTTGTGATATTAATAAGCAACGGGCTCTGCCCTATCTACCGGGCCCTTCATCTTCACAGCAGAAACCTATTTGCTTTGGACTGGGGAGTCTTTCCTCCGCTGTGGTAAACAAAGGCTTCTGAAGTATCAAGGGGACGCCGCTCGCGGTTATTACACATCTGAGAAACAGCAGACTTACAAAAAGTCTCAAACTGTGGCAGAAACTCTCTTTGTAAGACTGTAGTAAAGGAGAAAGTGTGGGATGAGTGGAGCAGTGGCTCGGTGAGTGGACTGTGAGGACGACTCACCCTGTTTGAACCGAGCACTGACTCCAGGAAGCAGCTCTTTGAATGTTAAAGTAGGAAAACATACAGCCCTACATTAAACCCCGGCAGCATTGTGTATTCGTCCTTGTTGACCCTTTGCATGTTGTGAGGCCAGTCACATACATTTGACCATTGTTTGGAGGAGACGAGATAATCTCAGCTGTAACACCAGCCTTTTCACCTCGCACCACTGGTTCACATCACTCACACTAAACACACCGGAGAGGAGGAGGGCAACGTAACTGTAGTGTAAACTAAAGTTTTATCTAATCTTATAGGGCAAGTAGGCCAAAATGTGTCAAATCCATCCATCCATCCCAGCCGCTTATCCCGTTAGGGGTTGCGGGGGGGCCTGAAGACGATCCCAGCTGGCATTGGGCGAGGGTTGCCATAGAGACAGACAACCATTCATGCTCACAATCACACCTATGGGCAATTTTAGTTGGAGTCATCAGTTAACCTGCACGTCTTTGGACTGCGGGAGGAAGCCGGAGAACCCGGAGGAAACCCACGCTAACGTGGGGCGAACGTGCAAACACTAACCCTAACCCTGTAGAAACCCTAACCCTAACACACAGAGGAGCCCCAAGCCGGATTCGAACCTACGACCTCCCTGCTGTGAGGCGACAGTGCTGACCACTGCAGCCCACAACACAAGAGCTGCTCCACCTCATGCTGGCATGTTGTTGATGACAGTGAACAGTCTCTCACTTGTTCGTCCCTACATTAACAGACTGAGAGCTAGAGCGATATGTACCCCAGCACCCGGCCAGTCCCTTTCTGTTCTAGCCTGTTCCAGTCCTCCCAGTGAAGTAGTCTCCCATCTTGCGGTAGGCAGGGTGATCCAACCCTCCAGGCCCCACTGCCACTGTGGGGAATTAATGTGATGGGACAGAGTAGGCACTGACCCAATAATAGTCTTCTGCTTGGCTGCAGATTAGAGAGCAAACATCAACCAGCCCCACAGGCACAGACAGCGCTGTTCATTTACCCCTCACCTCTGTGGCAATGAAGCATCCCTCTACTGTCTGCTCAGCTGATCGTTCCCTTCTCTCCATCCTCCTTTATGATTCCACAGAAACAAAACGATGAGACGGGAACGGGGGACGGGGTCCAGATCCACTGGCTCAGCTACTCTGCTGCTACATGAACTACGTTTGGATAACACAACGATCCTGTACTGTTTTCTAGGTGTATATAATGAAACGAAAAATCAAAACATATGAAGAAAACTAGACTTCTGCACCTCCTCATGGCTGTTTTCAGGATTTAAATAATCTAGCCTGAGACGTGAGACTTTGACCAATCACAGGTCAGTTCAGAGAGAGAGCATTCCTATTGGCTGTGCTCCGGTCATGTGAACAGTACTTCAGATCATCTCAACGTGGCCATCGGATCACAAACTTTCTCATTTAACAGCCAACTACGAGATGTTTCTGAGAACATGAGAGGAGAGAAACAGTCAGTACAGCAACAGAAGGAAACGCTGCCTGTCTGACTGTCACTGACTGACTGATGAGATCATGATGATTCTCATAGACAGCAGACCTCAGGTCAGATCTGTGTTCCTCCGGTCTGTGAAATCCTGCAGGTGTGTTTAGGAGCACCGGAGGACACCTGAGGACAGTGAGGACACCTGAGGACACTGAGGACACCTGAGGACACCGGAGGACACTGAGGACACCTGAGGACACCTGAGGACACCTGAGGACACCGGGGGATACCGGAAGACACCGAGGACACCGGAGGACACTGAGGACACCTGAGGACACAGGAGGACACTGAGGACACCGGAGGACACCAGAGGACACTGAGGACACCTGAGGACACTGAGGACACTGAGGACACCTGAGGACACTGAGGACACCAGAGGACACCTGAGGACACTGAGGACACCAGAGGACACCGGAGGACACTGGAGGACACCTGAGGACACTGAGGACACCTGAGGACACCAGAGAACACTGGAGGACACTGA
The DNA here is from genome assembly GCA_947000775.1 of Pterois miles. Lineage (NCBI taxonomy): Eukaryota > Metazoa > Chordata > Actinopteri > Perciformes > Scorpaenidae > Pterois > Pterois miles. Next base: position 3,342,449 of record CAMQGK010000048.1, on the reverse strand, counting down.
GGACACCTGAGGACACCAGAGAACACCGCAGGACACTGAGGACACCTGAGGACACTGAGGACACCTGAGGACACTGAGGACACCAGAGAACACCGCAGGACACTGAGGACACCTGAGGACACCGGAGGACACTGAGGACACCTGAGGACACCGGAGGACTCCAAGGAACATTATTTTTTCAGGTTATCTGTTTCATGTATTTCTGTCATGATATAGTGACCGTTGTAGAAAAATAATAATTTAATGTGATTTGTTCCAATCTCGCCTACTGCAGCTTTAAATGATTCATTGATTAATCAACTAATCATTTCATCTCTGTGACTTAAAGTTGTTGCCTTGGTAGAAACACTGAGACCAAGTCTAAGTTCAATCACTGAGGCTTTGTGTTCAAGTTATTTGTGACATTTGGACATTTTCAGAATATGCTCGTAGTATTTTGGACCAAACTAAAACAAAGGAAACAATCTGAATGTCCTTATCTTTAAGTTATTACGCCATGATTTTACCGGTCTGGACCAGTTGGGAATAGATTTTCCTCCATGAGGCCCCTGGACACCCCTGGGATAAGTGAACAATGACATTCTTGTCTGATGATTTGCGGTGGTTTTAGTATACCATGATATACTAAATATAGATCTCACAACATAAAATTAGTGTTACCATACTAGCAGATTTTCTCTGCTCTGACCTTATACTCTCTGGTATGAGAATGGGAGGCGGGGGGGGGACCTCTTTTGTATTTAATTGCTTTTTATTTTGTCCATTCATAATCATATGCTTCTATACATTATGAATTAGACAAAGTGGTTGTAGCTATGTGAATGTGGCAGGATGAGCAGGCAAACTAGCAACAGAAACTGTTGACCTCAGATCATATAATTCATTGATATATAATCATTACATCTGTGTGTTCACGTGTGCATGTTGGAAGAATGATAGATATTTTTTCAATAAAGGCCAAATGCTGACATGTTGTGTGTCACACGCTCTGTGCTGGATGAAGTAAAATAACACACAGTCGGACATGAATCAACGTCCTGCCCTCCATCTCACAGACATGCCAGCACATGAGACCTTGCTGCCTCCTGTTGGTGGTGAAACCAACTGGAAGAAATGACCTAGAGAGCCAGCCAATAGGGGGCTTAGATTTCAGACATGTTCGTCTAAAGGGGTGAGAGGAGACTTAGAAAGCAGACAGCAAATCTTGGTACTTTCTGACTGTCTGCATCAGCTGCAGCTGCTCTTAGCCTCAGGAGCGCCTCTGCCTTTCAGGGAATGACGGAGGGTAGGAGGGCCCACAATGGAAATGACTGTGTTACCATGAACACAGGGGAAAACAGTGAACAGTCAGTACAAAAATAATGAATATGTACTGGTATGTAGTAGTCAAAAACCCTGGTGCACGGGCCGTCCAGCTCTGGAGGCTGAAGAGTTGAAGAGAGGATGTGGGGGAGTCACTAAATCACACTTTCCAGGAACTCGCCTTCACGCTCACACCATCATCTCCCATGACGCAGTGTTTCGGTTTCCTTCTGACATTCATTTGCATGAATGAAACCAAACTAAGATGACAAAAGTACCTGTACTGCTGGTAAATTTCCATTAAGTATTTAGCTTTTTGTATGCTAACAAATGAATCATTGTTTAACTTTTTTTCAAATCACAAATGTTTCCATATCTAATAACAGGTGCTGCTTTATGTCCCAATTTGATGAATGAAAAAAACGCTGACTGAAAAGTCCCTAATTTTACAGCCTGGACATGGTTTTGGGACATCGGCTCTCTATAAAATCATCCGATCTAATTGATATTTATTTGTATTATTTATCCAGAGTGGGCTGAAAACTGTGTGATGTGATCAGCAGCCACGGAGTTGCTCCCTTCATCCAGTTTATGGCCGTTATAAACATTTATTTAACATTTAGGGGGATCTATTAGTAGAATGGAATATAACAGCCATAACTATGTTTTAATTAGTGTATCATCAACTAAGAATCATTGTGTTTTCATTAACTTAGACTGAGCCTTCACTTCTCCAGTACATCAGGAGCAGATCCTCTTCACGGACTGCAGTAGCCCAGAATGGACAAACCTTTTCACGTTACCTGAAATCCTCCGTCGTTCTTCAGAGTGCAAAACTGTGGTACTGCGAGCCACTATGGGTGGTCTTTGAGTGAGGCCACCGGCGTGACCGCTGCTTTGTATTCGGCAGCTCACGTTACCGCAGTCTTGGAAAGGGCGCCGTGAGCGGAGGGGAACTTAGTTGGTTGCAATCTGCAGCCACACCACACCACTGCCTCCAAATCATGCACACTGAACCGTTAAGACCCCCTGTCCACCTCAGTAGTTTTCATACAATAACTGATTGGTTTGGCAGATCAGAAATGTGAAGCCATTGCTTAAGTGCCTTAAACCTGCATTCTTTCTGAGAGCCAGCAGAGGGCGACTGCTCTGGTTACAAAACACTGATTGTATCCACCTTATTCCTAGCTCCCATGATGCCTTGCATGAATTATGTCCCTCATTTCTGGTGCGTCGTGTCACTGAACGGGAACCGGCGTTTTCCATGGTAACAGTAGGCTAATCGTGAACGGCAGCTGTTCCAGGTCCAACAGGATAAAGTGATCATAGCTCTGCCCTCTGTGGAGGGATGGAGGACGGCCTGAAGACGTGGCCTCAGATAACCGCCACTAGCATCTTTAGCTACTTTATCGACTCTGTTGCTACAGACGGTGAACTAACTACACAGATTAACTGCTCTTAAACTGGTTCTAGTCTAATGCTTAACTGCCATAAACTGCCTCACGCTTTAAACTGCACAGAAAATAGTCAACTCAAAGTACCTGGCTGTCATTAAACCAGCACTACAGCGCTGAGTCCTCCCTACATGTGGAGCCAGAGCTGATGTTCTCCCGGTTCTGACCCGACGTCTCCTCTCCGCTGCTCTTTGTGGACCGACTACCCTACAATAAGTAGATACTGTACAGTAACGGTGTCCCGTACAGATATTTTTCCACCAATCACTGAATAAATATTTCCAGATCATGTATAAAATTCATGTGTGATATCCTCGGTTCCTCTTCTTTCATTCCCGACCGAGCCAGAGACCTCCACCATTAGTTAGTGTGGACTTTCCGTCAGTTTGTGAGGCGGCCCACGGCGCCTGGAGGGGAAGCTCCAGTCCTGACTGCAGCTGGAGACGGGAGACGACGAGAGCAGCTAAAATCTACATTTACACTTCATTTATGCTTCTGGCAGTACGGCAGTCTGTATGAAACGACTCTGATGCTATCACAGGCTGGTAAATATATTATATTACATATTATACCCTTTGTTGCTGTGAAATACGCTCACTGACTGTTGGTGCTGCAGCAGCTACTCTGTCAACACAGACTCTGTTTGCACATAATCCTGCGCTTTAATCCAATGCTGAAGTTACAGCAGTGTTAGAGAAGGTCAGTACTGACACCAGTCAAGGTGTCGACTGTCTGGCTCTCGACAACAGAGGAGTGCTGCCTGGTGTACAGAACACTGTACCACAGCTCTGCAACGACATTTTAGAAAATGCAAATTTAGGGTTAGTTAAATATCTGTTAAAAATAAAGCAGAATTAAGGTGAAGTGCTGTTGGCTAGCCGCTCTAGCTAGCCTATGGGACTAACTAGCCTACGGCTACTACGTCACCGGAAGTTTCTAACATAATCATTTCTACAGTAACACCCCCGTCAATAAGGTGGATAGAAGTCAGTGAGAAAATAATCCTACTTCTCTCTGATTTATTACCTCAGTAAACATTGTGAACATGAGTTTATGGTCTCAATCACTAGTTTAAAGTCGTCTTCAATACAGCGTGATGCTCATTCAGTAAACGATGGTCCCATTTAGAGTCAGATAGACCATAAAACAGGGGATGCTTTAGGGCGGGGCTACCTTGTGATTGACAGGTTGTTACCATGGTGTTGGGAGTTGTCTGTGTTTTTGTCTTAGAGCTTTAAACCTTTCATAGTGTGTTTTCAGTTCATCAGAGTTAATTACCAGTATAACCCTTTTAGTCGCCTAAAATGTCTTATTCTGCGACCCTCTGGTGTCACTTCTGGTCAATAAGCAAGACAGCAGCAGTCTGTGCAGGTTCTCATTCATCCAGGTCAGATTCATTCTGGCAAAAAATTGATAGATGAATAGATTTGTCCCTGAAGACGTTTCGCCCCTTATCCAAGTGGTTTCATCAGTTTGAACGCTGCAGTCTGACTAGTCCCCACTAGTCTGACTAGTCCCCACTAGTCTGACGAACAGCAGCAGCCAAAAACCGAGATGTGACGGCCAAAATGCCAAACTCATGGCTTCAAAACGGCGGTCAATAAATCAATGGGAGACATCACGGTGACAACGCCCACTTCTTAATATACAGTTAATATACAGTCTGTGGTCCAACCATTTGAGCCACTGACAGACGCTGATGAACCCAACTGGGTGTACGGTAACAGGAATGGGAAGCTGACTTGGCAGATAAAACACTGCAAAGACTAATATGCCAACAGACATTAATGCTAGTGTGGTATGTTAAGACACAATAGGTGCCGTTGAGGTTTTTATGGCTTAAAAATTGTATAACTCATTTGCCACTTTAGTGCACAACACTGCATATGGAGCATTTGTGGGTCCTTTATCCTGCTCTGGCCCCATCTGCTTCTGTGAACTGGGTCAATCTCTTCAAATTAAACTGCATTAGTTCTGCACAATGCTTATCACCACAGCGAGAGAACTCCCTGTGAAATCACCGCTCTGTCGTGAAATCTCACCTAAATATCGGATGTTAGGTGCACCTGTGATTTTCACGTTACATCACACAAGACCGATTTAAATCAGTGAAATATAATACACCTTTGTTGATGGATTACTGCTGACCAGGCACCAGTGAACACCTTGTTGGAGCTCTGGTAAAGGGGTAAGAAACAGCGAAAGGAAGTGGTTCAACCTTCGATGAGAGTCCTGATCGTCTCTTACGGTTTGACAGGAAATGCTGAGTCATTGCTCTAACAGCTCACGCACCAAGATTCACTCCGACTTCGTTGTAGTGCAGCGTAGAGATGCATATCGTGTGTATTTTATTAAATGTGATTTGTGGTGTCACACCGTCACCGTGACCGGACACCGTCTGCAGCAGGTGTCTTTTTCCATCCGGGCATGTCCAACCTGTCCTCCCTCGGCTCGTTATCAATCAATCATTGTATATTGTATTTATATTATTGATATATATATATATATATATATATATATATATATATATATATATATATATATATATATATATATATATATATATATATATATATATATATATATATATATATATATACCTATATTATATTATATATATCATACATATACTATATCATTATATCATATCATTATTACTATTACTTTATTATTATTATAGTGTATAGTGTTTAATTTTCTTAGAATTACATTATAATTAGATTCTCTGTATTTACTTCACACTTTAGTATAGATGTGTATATTCTCTCATGTATATTGTGTTGACAACCTGCTGCTGTAACACCACAATTTACCAACTTGGGATCAATAAAGTATCTATCTATCTATCTATCTATCTATCTATCTATCTATCTTTTCACCTTGCATTGGTCCAGTGATCTCTACCACTGTACGTTCAAGAGTGACCAACTGTTGATCTAGATCCAGACTTATTCAGATACAGCTGCATAACAGAAACAATATAATATTTTTTGGGGGATATTCACATTTCCCTTTTTTTTACTGAGCAGCAGCTACTGGTGTTAGCCAACACAACGTTGAGCCCTGGAGGTCCGTCGGCTGAGGGCGGGAATGGATTTGGACCGAGGGCCAGCAGTGGCAGGACCACCAGAGAGCAGATGGACCGCTGATGCTTCAAAAACCCAAAAGACAAATAGTTTTTATGGTAAGTTTGTGATGATGTTGGCAAAATCTTTGATTCATAAATATACATTTAACCAGAAAACTATTTCTTTTATTTAGTTGTTTTCTTGGGGGATGTTGAGCAAAATGTAAAACTACTTAATAATTCAACTATAATACTTCATTAATCTAAGCTAATCTATAATAAGATGCAGATGTGAAGTACCCCGTACTACCTCCGAGTATCTGTATCACAGTATATCTGTGGCTATTAATGGATCCAACGATCTGGTTAAGGTGAATAATGCACAGTATCGATGCTGGTGGATCTCTCCGGTGAAAGAGTCTCAGGTTGACGGTTCGGGAATCCCCGGTGACGGTTCCGTGATGTCTCCTCCACCACACGGACCCGTAACGCGCTCGGCGCGCACGGAGCGCAGGCGTCAGGCCGCAGCAGCGCGCAACCACGACAGGAAACAAAGCTACAGACACGCAGGACGCCACGGACGTCGGTCCTGTGGACTCCACGGCGGTTTCCACGCGCTGTCAGGAAGCTGATGCAACACAGATGAAGTGGTCCTGGCGGACGGGGTCCGGCTGACTGAATCTGTCTCACAATGAAACCGAAACACATGATGAGCAGAGATCGTTTAGTCTCCTGGTTCCGACACGGCATCCCTCCCCATGGAAACCCAGCGGTCCCGCCCTGGACGGGAACCTCCACTGACACACAGGGACAAGTGCTGTAGCCTTCAGTCGCTCTCAGTAATCGATCTGAGCGATTAACAAACCAAAGGCACGTGCCAGGGACGTGTGATTAGGAATGATGTCTAGGATGGTCGTCAAACAGGCCACGACATGTCAGAATCACAGCAGCGGGCGAGGGGGTGGTTCAGTACCGGCTAGTATCATGACATGAAGCGTGGATTTGGATCCAGGCTTCCACGGTGCTGCAGGCTTGAATCAGGCGTCGCTACCACGCAGTGTTGTACGACTGAACACGTTAAAACCGAAAACGAACAAGCCTCATGTTCATTTCATGAATATCAATTATTATAAAGCCATCTGGAGATGATGAAGAGCAGCTGCGTCTCCGTCACCAAACATTCCCCACTGATCGGTAAAAATCTGTGTATTTGAGCCAACCACCGCGCTTCAGACGAGAAGACGTGGATCCAGATATCCACGCTGCTGATGCTGAGCAGCAGCCGCGCGTCCGGAGCGCATCCACCCAAATCACCAGCAGCGTCGCCGCAGACAAACAGGCTTACCTTAAAATACACGCTAGTCCGCTCTTCTCACGCACTGTCCCGTCATCCGTGCCGCGTCTCGTGGGAGAACGGCTACAAATGTGGTGGAAATGACTGCACCGCTCCTGGTTAGCGCCCCTCTGCCTCAGCGAGCGAGCTGTACCCGCGAGAAAGCCCTGTGTATGGAGGCTCATTAGTGCCACCAACGAGGAACCGCTCGTAGCTTCACACCAGGAAAATTATGTATGGATAAATTATTATTATTATTATTATTATTATTATTATAGTATTATTATTAGTAGTAGTAGTATTATTAATAATAATATGGGTTGTACTCAACTGCCTAAGTGAGAACCTTCAAATAACTAGGGCTCAGAAGCTCACACTAAGATGTGAAACCACACAGCTCAACACAGGACTAGACCTCTAGCCTGAGGCACACCCCACAGGCTGTCAGGGCACCCCACACAGCCAATCACTGCAACCCACTCCTCACCAGCTGGCCTGGCTGGAGAGACCCTCCGCTGGGGTCTATGCTTGGGTCACAGTCCAGCTCCCAGGTGAGCGGCTTCACATCAACACTTCCTGCTTTCATTTCAAAATAAAACCTCTCAAGTGTATTTTTTTCAGTGGGCTGAACTCCTTCATAAGGCTTTTATTCTGAAATATATGCAGGACAGTGTTGTAGAACATGCAGTGACTTACTATTATGTACAAATGAGCACATGTCTCTTGAACTTTCTCTGTCTAAAATAAATATAAATGACATTTAAAATGATGTGAAATGGCCATTATGAGGGTCAAACTGTGCAGAAAGAGCAGCAGCAGCAGAAACGCTGCAGCTAACATGAAGCCTGTGTGAACGACAGACGTGTGAATCACAGCCGTGAGGTAACGCAGCGCCATGCAGCCGGTCTGGACCTGGGCTCAGGCCCAGCTAGCGCTCACAACACAATGTCAACTTTCCTGCCTTCAGTTAAGTCTTGGTAACGTAGGAGTCCTTGCATTTGTTCCTTCCAATCAGTATTTCTCAGACCGTCACCTGGCTCTTTGGACTTCGGCAGCCAGAGGGCGCCGGGATACACCGGTGTCATCATGATCTCTTTGGTTAAAACCTCTTGGACACGGCAGATATTCATAGTACTGTGGCGGACTGTGTGTAGTATGTCATTTATTTTTATTTGGACCCCTGGTTTTCAGATACTTTATCAGGTGGTCTTTGATTTATTTGATAGGCATTCCATGGCTGGAAGAAAATGATGGAAGAGATAGTTGATGAGAGGGACCTCCTGTGACGAGAATGAATAAGGTTGTTGATATAAGGATTGGGAGGTACTTGTCTGAACACGCCACTTCCTGGCTCTGATGTCCAGTTGAACGCCTGCGACTTGCCTAGTTAGCTTTCTCAGGAAGTGTGCGGCGTGTCTCTACAGCTTTCTGTGAGTGTAGATTAGGCACCAGGACCCACAGCAACCTCAAACTGCAGGCTACCCTCGTGACATTTACAGTCAAAAGCACAATTAAAAGAGAAACAGAACACTATGATAAAAAAAAGTCATTAGGAACAAACTGATTGACAAAGTCATGAAAAATTGGAATGACAGAATAAAGCACCTGTGAGATATAACAAGAAGTAGACATGTCTGGAGTCTGCAGGGACTCCAGGTGGGATGAGGGTTAAAGTATCCAAGAGAGAAGTGATGTTGTTTACAACATATGTTGTCTTCCTGTTAACCGTCTTCTTATTTCTGGCATTAATCACCCTCTATACATAAGAGCCACTGACTTCAGAGGCCATCTTGTCCAATGATGTTCACCCCCTTGTCACGCCAGTCAGTACCTAAGTTATATGTATGATGTGTTTTGTATGTATTTCCTGTTTTATTTTGTAGTCTAACTCTCCCTCTTGTTTCAGGTCACTTCCTGCCCTCCTGTTCTTCCGCGTTTTGAATGAATGAGATCCCTGACCTACTTTCCATCCACCCTCACCTGCGTCTGATCGTCTCCCCGCCCTGATTGTGTCCACCTGTCCATAGTTAGTCACTCCCCTCTCTAGTATTTAAGCTGTGCTCCCCCTTCCTTCTGTGCCAGTTCGTCTTTGTACTCTAGAGTGAAAGCGTCCTCGCGTCCTTTTCTTGTGTAAGTCTCCTCGTGATTTTGATTATCCTGCCTGATTTTTTTGACAACGACTTTGCTTAGCGATTTGGATCTGTTTGCCTGTTTACTGACTGACTTCCTGTGTATCGAACTATTTTTTCCCAGTAAAGACATTATTGATCTTACCTGCCTGCTCTCCTGGTTGTGCTTTTGAGTCCTCGCCTTGTTTGACACAGCGTATTACACCCCTGTGGTGCTATCGGCTCTGGATCAGATGCTGAGCTGAAGAATCAACCTGAACCTGCAGACAAGTTACTGGGTTCAACTGTGTCAGTGACCACGTAGTCTGTAGTATTTACTATATTTACCCCAGTTATGAGGACAATTAAATAGAATACAATGCAATACAACATAGAGTGGAATATTTGATTAAAATGTTCTAATTAGCTTTTAATTTAGAAGTTCATATTTGTCTTCATTAGCCCATTTCCCTATATGAAATATTAAATGCAGCATGATGACATATCAGTAGTGTATAGGTCAATGTGCATATTTAGATATGATATATACTGTATTTACTTTGTTTCCCTGAAACCACCCAATCTGATTATTAGCATAGAGCATCCCTAACGTTTGTAGGGGCGTAGAACTCAAAACTAAACTGTAACGTCAGTAGTGCGTTCTTTGTGAACATGTGAACGTGTCCTGTTATATGAGTGGGGCCCAGAGGGCCCGGTATGTCCCACGCCACTGATTAACCTCCAACAGCTCTGCAGCCCCAGAGACAGAAAACACAGCAGCAGCAGAGCAAACCAAACACTCTTCACTGTTTGTCTAATTTGGACATGCAGGCCTACTCCAGCTACCGTACAGCATTTACACAGTTTGGAATTTGTACCAATCAGGTACCAGTAAAATACTTAGTGTTTCCTACTGGTAGGCCTGCTTAAATGTAGAAACCAATACTATGGGAAACATGGGCGTAACAGCTGGGAGTTTTAGAGGAAAGGAAAAAATAATTTATTAGCATTTTTGTAAATCCAGGGTGTGATTAGGGCACTGGGACACAAAACAGGAGTTCGGTTGAAAAAATGGTGTTAATGACGCAGATATTCTGCTGAACCTGTATTATAACCAGAAGGCACTCGGAGAGCGCAGACCTCTGCCACGGCAGTTTTCATGAGTGAAAAATAATGTTTGTATCTGCCTGGTGATTCAAATCAGCTCCAAAAGTGAATGGGCTCTTCCTTGTCCCTTCCACCAAGTCCACCAACAAACAAACCTAACCAATAACATATCTCTTTGGCTGAAGTATTCATGATATTTCACAGTTACCGGAACTGTGCAGGTACAGTACGTTAGTGAAATGGGCTTTGGGAGAATCTCTCGATCGGATCTGTGAGGGTCCCTCTGTTTGGTTTGCTCTGTTGGTGCTCTGCATTCTGTCTCTGGCTGCAGACCTGTTGGACGGTAATCAGTGACGTGGGACACGCCTGGGCCTGGCGTCTAAGCCAGAGCAGCCAGTTCTTTGAAAAAATCTCTCTCCTCACACGACTTTACAGATTCCTCCCATTTCTTTGCATTTCTTTGGTTTGACATCAAGGAAAAGTGGTTTCATCCCTCCTTGCCTTATAATCCACGGCGCTCCAGTTAACGTTAGCCTCCGTAAATTGATCTTTCAGTTTTCTGATGTAGTGGCAGCTTGCTACCATCTACTGACTCTCCTTGGTCAGTTTCAGTGATCAGGCTCATATCGTGAGTTACAGACATTTCTTTCTCAATGTAAGTCTGTTGGAAAAAGTCTTTTTGGGCCCATTGACATCATGCAATGGACACGGAAGATGTAGCACCGCCGCTTGGCCACTACGAACATTGGGATCAACGGCGCTCCTCCTGGAGGACCTACACCGAGAGACAACAACATGCTTTGGTGTATTGAACTTCTGTCTCATCATCCATCAATCATCTCCTGATGTCAACACATCACTTTGTAAGGTAAAGCATGAGGGCACCGTCAGACGGATGGTGCATTCAGGTGCATCACAAAAACTCAAATGGCCTCAAAGGTCAAAGTTTATTCTTTTACCCTTTTTTTGAAAGACATACTGTACATTTGTCATTATACTCTTGTCCTTGTCAAGAAGAAGAAGAAGAAGAAGATCTACCTTTATTAGTCCCACATTGGGGAAATTCAATTTACACTCTGTTAAACTCGTACATGGTACATGCAGACCTGAAACACACACACATGCATTAATGGAGAGATGTCAGAGTGAGGGGGCTGCTCCTGACAAGCGCCCCGAGCAGTTGGGGGTTTGGTGCCTTGCTCAGGGGCACCTCGGCAGTGCCCAAGAGGTAAACTGGCACCTCTCCAGCTACCAGTTCACACTCAGTTTTTGGTCCATGTCGGGACTTGAACCGGTGACCCTCCGGTTCCCAAGCCAACTCCCTACAGACTGAGCTACTGCCGCCCCCAATACAGCGGCTACTGCCCCAATAATACGGCTACTGCCGTCAATACAGCATTTTTAATGATTATATCCTAAAATCATAACAATATTATGAGAAACTCAAGATTCAAGACGTATTTCTTGAATCTTGAGTTTTCTCATAATTTAGGAATATGCAGAATTGAACGTGCATTAGATGTCAAAGTACCATCTTAACACTTCAGCAGTAATTCAACATGATAGTAATGGCAGGAGTATCTGGGGACCTGTTGTACACGCAGTATTTATAGTACAGACACAAAAGCAACACACAAGGCAGAGCAGCACCAGAACTAAAGTTTAACGTCTTTACGTAGCCAGACAGACCAGTCAAGACAAGGTCATCCCAAAGTCAGCTGAGTACAGATCAGAGAGTTAAAAATCAAGGAGAGGCTGTACGCTGTGGCTGCTCACTGCTTTGAATTATTTTTCTATATTATTTTTTTAAAATTGCTCTGAAGTCCACTTCACAGCACCAGAGTCGGGATGCAGCCGAAAAAAGGCTGAAAGTCATAAATGCTACAACTTTGTCAAAGTCCATAAAGAAGTGTAGTCTGTTCATCCATTACACTTCTGAAAGCTATTTATAATTATTATATAATTATATTCAGAATTATAACCCCTTAAATGCCAGTTATTGTGATAGTACCTGAATTTTAATGGGGAAAAACACACAAAAGTGGAAATATTTTATATATATATATAGATATAAAGCACAAATACATGATTATTGTGAACAACAAGATTTATTTAAAATGTTAAAACAAGATTAGAAATTGTGTGTGGAGGTAGGTGGGGGTATGTGTGGGTATGTGGGTGGGGGTTAGTCCTCCTTGCACAAAGTGCAGATGCTCACAGTGTGCTCCTTGCATACAGCTTTTCCACATTTGGAGCAGGTCCTGGCAAACCAGCTCCGATTACCTTTACCATGACAGATGTGGCACTTTCTCTTGGGTGTGGTTGGCCAGGGGCTTCAGCCGGGCCTCGGTCTGGGTCGGCCTCTGCTACCATCGCAGCAGCTGGTGTTCATGGTAAGCGTGGCGCCTCTGACGGCCACCCCTAACAGGACTGGAGGGGGATAAATTTCCTAATATTTGAACTGGTTTTATACACTGAGTCATGACTTACATCAGAATTAATGACAGAAACAAACACATTCGCAGCCACAATACCGTGTAAACCCTCCACTGCAGGTCAGCAGCTCTTTTAATCGACGGTGGTTTATACAGAGCTCTTCATTCAGGTCCAACACCGTCACTGAGACCGAAGTGAGCTTTCCATGGGGTGTCAGTTTTGCCATTCAATTTGTCCCTGTGTAAGACTTTAACAAACATTTTATACATTACTTTCTATCACCGGACATAAGTGCAATAAGGACTTTATACAATTATATCATTGATATGATGGACACATTTTTTCTGTCTTACTTTTTTTCTATTTTCTATTATGTATATACTAATTTATTTTTATTTGTATTGATGCTGTAACGTGTAAATTTCCCCACTGTGGACTAATTAAAGGAATATCTTATCTCTTATCTTATCTTATTCTTCCTTTTGAAAAAAAATCTCAAAAAACCCCCCACTTTTTAAAAACAATCCTGTACAGTCTTTAAAAACTAGGGAAATACTCAGTGAAGGGAAAACATCATCATTGAGCTTATCAGATCTGTCACAATACTGTTGTAATAGTCTGCTCACTAACTGAGAGAGCTTCTCTCCAGTTATTGAACGAGAGAGAGAGACAGGCCGAGTGGATTTCACCTCTAGCCGACAGGCCAGAGGAGCTGCATTGTCCAAGTTTGCACCTGCAAACTGAACCACATGTCCCAGAGTCACCACTTTATACAGACACAACCTCCTGAGCAGAGCCGGTCCCACCCGACAGACTGCACTGAGACGGGTCCCTGAAGAACTGGTTCCTGGAGCAGCCGGTACACTGAGCTGTGGTGTCCCAGCCTCTCCTTCTTCAACAGGCTTCACACCTTAAACAGTCCACGATAGAAATCCGGTAATTCCTTGATATCCAGCCATTTTAAGTCCATCAGAAACAAAGATTTTGACTTTTTTTTTTTTTTTTTTTTACTTATAATGGTGCAAGCCAGCGGCCTCCACACCAAATCAGCAGGACCAGATGGATCAGGTAATGTCCTCCGTCATCCTTCGGCAGATCCAGCACACTCTGAGGCACCCAGTGCAGTTTGTCCCAGAAGAAGTCGACAAGAAGAGCCTGGATCTTTGACAGTAGGTCAGGTGGGGGGTCAACACATGACGCCATAAGCTGGACGATACCAAGCTACTAGAGATGAGGACTCAACCCCTGTAACACATTTTGGTTAAAATCCACTTTCACCGACCATCACAAACACCTGGTTCATGCATAGGGCCGTCCATAAGTGTACTGGGAATCAGAACACTGTAGGCCAAAGATCGATGAGTGACTTTGTGTGAAATGATGAATCAGTATTCTGTTACTGTGATGTCTCTTCTCAGATGTTGTCAGAATCATATAGTAACTGTTACACTGTAAAATGAGAAGCAGCCATTTTGAGACTGCACATTGTAAAGTTGTAAGAAAGTAAAATACCCGAGATTTTTCCAAATTTTTGTTGACAACAGATCCTGATGCTCTGCAGCTGAACCTGCCGACACTTTAAATAGTCAAAATCCAACCAACACCCAACATCTCACTACTACAGCCAAGTTGGTGTGCACACACACTGTTGAGGTTTTTACAACTTAGAGGCACGGACGTAGATACTAGGTGACACCCAGCATCTCAGTACTGAACCCAACATCTCGGTATAGATCCTATCTATGAGCAATAGGGGCCCGTAAGTAGACGTTGGGTTTGATACTGAGATAGTGGGTGTGACCTAGCATCTCAGTACATTCAGGTCCTGTGACCCTTCATCTCGGTATAGACCATATTTATGAGAAAATACCAGGATGTTTTTGACCCGGTTCAATATTTCTGAGAATACTGGTTCTCTGCTCTTGACAATCACCGACATGCACTAAATTTCTCCAATCCGATCTGAACCTCGGTTGATCAGAAATTCCAAATCCACTGTTTACATGGATGATCCGATCATTACTTGAGTGTACGTGCACTGAGCGTTTAATCAGAATAAATCCTTTGGCCATGCGCAGAGTTGTCTAATTATCTGGAAATAGTAGAAGAAGAAGAAGAAGCTGTACTTCCGCCTGTGTTATAAACAAACGCCGTGTTGTCTGTCTCGCGTCACGCTGACGTAGCGCACATGCTCAGTGGAGATAATTTTACCCCAACCAGGAAGACATGATCCAAATGGGTATGTACATGGGCGCCGATCGGCATAAAGCACCTCTCTCATTCGGAATGAAATTTCTTTCCGACTGCGCCGTATCAGATCAGAATCTTCTGATTGATGACATGAAGCATTTTTAATCTGATTGGGCCTTAAAGCTCAAGAGCACTCAGTCCTCAACGGATTAGAAGTCCTCGTCCTCCTGTGTGTCTCAGTATGTGATCTTTGTTGGCTGTAACACAAAAGTGAAAGAAAATATGTAGGTATGTGACCTTTGTCATTTATATCACAAACATGCTCACATGGAAGTCAATGGGAGGATCTGCTAAACATAGTTCAGTGAAATCTTCCAAGATCCCCAAGTCTTCTATATGATTTTAACTTTCATGATCTAATCTGGTGTGAGTTAAACCATAAATAACAAATGTACCTGACATTATAGCAGCTTTATGGGTATGACAGTATGGGCGGCAGTAGCTTAGTCCGTAAGGACTTGGGTTAGGATGTGGAGGACCCGGGTTCAAATCCCCCATGGACCAAGACCAACTGGTTGCTGGAGAGGTGCCAGTTTACCTCTTGGGCACTGCCCCCTGAGCAAGGCACCAAACCCCCAACTGCTCTGGGCGCTTGTCAGGAGCAGCCCCCTCACTCTGACATCTCTCCATTGACATGTATATGTACTATGTACTGTGTACTGTGAACAACAGAGTGTAAAACTGAATTTCCCCACTGTGGGACTAATAAAGGAATATCTTTCTTTCTTTCTTCTTCTTTATTTTTACCGTTGGTTCCCCCCAGGCCTTCACACGTGTTCTGTGGATCCAGTCTCTGAGAACACACCTCACATGGCCCCTGACTGTTGACCATACAGGAGGTTAAAGTGGGCAGTGCTGTGGGTGTGAGGGTCAGCTGCCAATCAGCAGGCTGGTTGGTTCATTATCTGTGAGGAGAGGCAGCTGTGGAGCCTGATGGTCCCTGATGAGGACCAGCTGGTTGAAGCCTAGATCTAGCCCTGGTTTCAGGGCTCAGTTGCTGACTCATTGTCTCTTTGTCAGAGTTAAAGGTGCTGTCCTGTTTGTGGTTTAGCTGTATAGGGGTGTGTGAATCAGCAGAAGTACCACATGAGCCTCTCTGGGGGACTTGCTCACCGTTTAGGTCCTTCTCAGAGTCTACAGAGTGGGTCTGGTCTGCGTGGTCTGCCTTAGCTGGTTCCTTTTTGTTCTGGTCAGCTGAGAAACACATGGGCTTCTGCTTGAAAAGATGCATCATGAAATTTGCTCTCTGTATTTTGTATTCAAGGTGTTTATGCAGAGAAAATGGGTAGTTTTCTTCAGCTCAAATGTCAGAGTAATTAGAAAAAGTTCCCCTGGTAATCCCTTTTCAGACAACATGTTAGTTCATGCAGACAACATCAAAACCAGGTTACAACCACTCCCCTTAGCTTCACCATGGGATCCTCACATCATCTTCAATGGATCCAATTACCTTATTGATCGATGGGGAGAACTGCTTCTGATGAGGAAAAGCCTGCTTACTAATACTCACTTTTGCTTCAGCACCATTCCTTGTACCATGTTCCATAGATCCAGTCAACTTCTCTTTTAATGGTGACAGCTCCTAAGGATAAATCATGATACTTTTTAATATAAGGGACACACAGACAGAAATTGGGTTTTTTTCTGATACTAAAAGTACCAGTACTTACCAGTACCAGTACCAGTACAAACAAAGGGTTATGGCTACCACACTATCACCTGTATACTTAATCGTTGATTGTGGTCCTGAAGGACTGAAGAGTTTACAGTTGTGTTTCCTTAAAAACAGCATCAAATAAATCACGAGACAGAGACCTGCACTCGATATATCTAGCCTACATATTTGACTGTTACTCACATAGTCCTCAGGGACCTCATACTCATTCGTTGTCCTTACTCTTGAGCCCTCCATCCATCTTCTCAATCATGACCAGATGTCGCTTCTGGAGCAAGTCATGATTAGATCATTGTAACTTCTTAAACATACTGTGTGAAGTGCAGTGAGATGAATTAAATTGTGAAATGATGCAAAATGAAGAGATAAATGAACTCAATCATTTGTCATTGAATATGTGGCACAATGACCAACATATTTGTATGTAGAAATTTATTTTGCTAAACTTCTCCTCACCTGGGCACTGCATCGGGCCCTTTCCAAAGGCCATCTATAAAGAGGGAGCTCATCATCCAATTCACTGCTAAATTCCTCTTAAATCTGTTTTTCTGTGGCAGCAGCAAATGACTACAATGATAGTGATGATGCATCTGTAGATTCATGTCCATAGCAGGTCTTTTTGGGGGATCAGGAGATGTGAAGTGGACCCTACCTTTAAAGGATCGTATAAATTCTACGTTATATCATATCTCCAGTCAACCAGATAATGATCTTGTCGTCTTCTCTATTTGGAGGCACATTGTTCCACTCTATCTCCATATCTTGCAGGGCGAACATGCAATTAAGGGTCACACTTGATTATCTAGTGATATAATAGTGATTCATGTGTGTGACTATTTTTAGAGCACAAGCTGACCCTGTGGTGAAAGGGCAAAATATTCCCATGATAAGAAAAACACATGGCCCAAACTTTGTGGTGAAATATCTGAAGCTCAAGGGGGTCGGCGGGAGATGGCAATGTGACAAAACAATGATGTAGTTGGATTGTTGGGGATGGGCTGCAGCTTCTGGCTCACTGCCTGGCTAGCACTGTAAATAAAAGGGTTAGGAGTTTAGATGTAGGGATTGGCTCTTTTGTCAGAGTTATACTGAGATATTGTCTTCGAAGCCTAACATTATCTTTTGTTTAACCACTATACAATAAAGAGGGAGACCTCTGCTCACAGGCCAGCACCGTGCAGCTTGAATGGCATTCACCAGAGAACACCAGCATTATTGGCTATTGGCGCCACATTCTCCTCACAGATGAGAGCAGGTTCACACTGAGTGTTCTATGGCGAATGTCAGCCGAGCTGCACAATGCTGGGCTACGAGCACAGGTCTAACTAGAGGACGCTGGGACCTCATGGAGTCTTTTTTCTGTTGACAGTTTGGTCAGAAACATGTACACCAGTAGCCTGCTGGAGGTCATCTGGTAGGGCTCTGGCAGTGCTCCTCCTTACACAAAGGAGCAGATACCAATCAAGCTGCTGGGTTGATGCCCATCTACGGCCCGGTCCAGCTCTTTTGGTGTAACAGCCGGTCTTCAGGTACCCCCTCCATGCTCTTAAGACTGTGCTGGGAGACACAGCAAACCTTCTTGTGACCTCACATATGGATGTGCCACCCTCGAGGAGCTGGACTACCTGTGCACCCTGACTGGGCTGCAGGTACCACCTCATGCTACAAGTAGTGGCAAGGACACTATCCAAACCCAGAACTAGAGAAGAACCAGTCAGGAAGGATCAGGAAAGAGCATCTGTGGCCACTACATGTAAAACCATTCCCTTTTTGGCGGTTGTCTTGCTGTTGTCTCTCCACTGCACCTGTTTTCACATTCATACGAGTTAGGGGTCGGGGTTAGGTGGTCATGGTTGTGGTTGTTCACTGGCCTACT
Source organism: Pterois miles (assembly GCA_947000775.1). Taxonomy (NCBI): domain Eukaryota; kingdom Metazoa; phylum Chordata; class Actinopteri; order Perciformes; family Scorpaenidae; genus Pterois; species Pterois miles. Next base: position 3,323,841 of record CAMQGK010000048.1, on the reverse strand, counting down.
GATGAATGAACGACTGAGTATTTCTGTGTTCAGGCATGTAGATTGTCAGTCTGGAGCAGTGGGTGAGATGGGAGCGAACAGCTCTCTGCCCCGGAAAACCTGGGTTCGGATCCCAGCCCGGACAGCAACGGAGGACCAGGATGCAATCCCCAAGCAAGGAGGACCAGGATGCAGTCCCCAAGCAAGGAGGACCAGGATGCAGTCCCCTAGCAACGAGGACCAGGATGCAGTCCCCAAGCAAGGAGGACCAGGATGCAGTCCCCATGCAATGAGGACCAGGATGCAGTCCCTAAGCAACAAGGACCAGGATGCAGGGTTCGGATCCCAGCCCGGACAGCAACGGAGGACCAGGATGCAATCCCCAAGCAAGGAGGACCAGGATGCAGTCCCCAAGCAAGGAGGACCAGGATGCAGTCCCCTAGCAACGAGGACCAGGATGCAGTCCCCAAGCAAGGAGGACCAGGATGCAGTCCCCATGCAATGAGGACCAGGATGCAGTCCCTAAGCAACAAGGACCAGGATGCAGTCCCTAAGCAACAAGGACCAGGATGCAGTCCCTAAGCAACAAGGACCAGGATGCAGTCCCTAAGCAACGAGGACCAGGATGCAGTCACCAAGCAACAAGGACCAGGATGCAGTCCCCAAGCAACGAGGACCAGGATGCAGTCCCCAAGCAACAAGGACCAGGATGCAGTCCCTAAGCAACAAGGACCAGGATGCAGTCCCCAAGCAAGGAGGACCAGGATGCAGTCCCTAAGCAAGGAGGACCAGGATGCAGTCCCCAAGCAACAAGGACCAGGATGCAGTCCCTAAGCAACAAGGACCAGGATGCAGTCCCCAAGCAACGAGGACCAGGATGCAGTCCCCAAGCAACGAGGACCAGGATGCAGTCCCCAAGCAACAAGGACCAGGATGCAGTCCCCAAGCAACGAGGACCAGAATGCAGTCCCCAAGCAACAAGGACCAGAATGCAGTCCCCAAGCAACAAGGACCAGGATACAGTCCCTAAGCAACAAGGACCAGGATGCAGTCCCTAAGCAACAAGGACCAGGATGCAGTTCCTAAGCAACAAGGACCAGGATGCAGTTCCTAAGCAACAAGGACCAGGATGCAGTCCCTAAGCAACGAGGACCAGGATGCAGTCCCCAAGCAACGAGGACCAGGATGCAGTCCCTAAGCAAGGAGGACCAGGATGCAGTCCCTAAGCAACAAGGACCAGGATGCAGTCCCTAAGCAACAAGGACCAGGATGCAGTCCCCAAGCAACGAGGACCAGGATGCAGTCCCTAAGCAACGAGGACCAGGATGCAGTCCCTAAGCAACAAGGACCAGGATGCAGTCCCCAAGCAACGAGGACCAGGATGCAGTCCCTAAGCAAGGAGGACCAGGATGCAGTCCCCAAGCAACAAGGACCAGGATGCAGTCCCTAAGCAACAAGGACCAGGATGCAGTCCCCAAGCAACAAGGACCAGGATGCAGTCCCTAAGCAACGAGGACCAGGATGCAGTCCCCAAGCAACGAGGACCAGGATGCAGTCCCCAAGCAACAAGGACCAGGATGCAGTCCCCAAGCAAGGAGGACCAGGATGCAGTCCCCAAGCAACAAGGACCAGGATGCAGTCCCTAAGCAACAAGGACCAGGATGCAGTCCCCAAGCAACAAGGACCAGGATGCAGTCCCTAAGCAACAAGGACCAGGATGCAGTCCCTAAGCAACAAGGACCAGGATGCAGTCCCCAAGCAACAAGGACCAGGATGCAGTCCCTAAGCAACAAGGACCATGATGCAGTCCCCAAGCAACGAGGACCAGAATGCAGTCCCTAAGCAACAAGGACCAGAATGCAGTCCCCATGCAACGAGGACCAGGATGCAGTCCCTAAGCAACAAGGACCAGGATGCAGTCCCTAAGCAACAAGGACCAGGATGCAGTCCCTAAGCAACAAGGACCAGGATGCAGTCCCTAAGCAACGAGGACCAGGATGCAGTCCCTAAGCAACAAGGACCAGGATGCAGTCCCTAAGCAACAAGGACCAGGATGCAGTCCCCAAGCAACGAGGACCAGGATGCAGTCCCTAAGCAAGGAGGACCAGGATGCAGTCCCCAAGCAACAAGGACCAGGATGCAGTCCCTAAGCTAAGCAACAAGGACCAGGATGCAGTCCCCAAGCAACGAGGACCAGGATGCAGTCCCTAAGCAATGAGGACCAGGATGCAGTCCCTAAGCAACAAGGACCAGGATGCAGTCCCTAAGCAACAAGGACCAGGATGCAGTCCCCAAGCAAGGAGGACCAGGATGCAGTCCCCAAGCAACAAGGACCAGGATGCAGTCCCTAAGCAACAAGGACCAGGATGCAGTCCCCTAGCAACAAGGACCAGGATGCAGTCCCTAAGCAACGAGGACCAGGATGCAGTCCCTAAGCAACAAGGACCAGGATGCAGTCCCTAAGCAACGAGGACCAGGATGCAGTCCCCAAGCAAGGAGGACCAGGATGCAGTCCCTAAGCAACAAGGACCAGGATGCAGTCCCTAAGCAACGAGGACCAGGATGCAGTCCCCTAGCAACGAGGACCAGGATGCAGTCCCTAAGCAACGAGGACCAGGATGCAGTCCCTAAGCAACGAGGACCAGGATGCAGTCCCCTAGCAACGAGGACCAGAATGCAGTCCCTAAGCAACGAGGACCAGGATGCAGTCCCTAAGCAACGAGGACCAGGATGCAGTCCCTAAGCAACAAGGACCAGGATGCAGTCCCTAAGCAACGAGGACCAGGATGCAGTCCCCAAGCAACAAGGACCAGGATGCAGTCCCTAAGCAACGAGGACCAGGATGCAGTCCCCTAGCAACGAGGACCAGGATGCAGTCCCTAAGCAACGAGGACCAGGATGCAGTCCCTAAGCAACGAGGACCAGGATGCAGTCCCCTAGCAACGAGGACCAGTGGGCAGGCAAGCTGCTACCTGGGCATCAGTTATTTTTTTAAGTGATGTGGGTTACTGCACAGGTCCTAATAAAAGTGACCAGAGGGGGCCTGTGCCCACACACAACCAGTGGGGAGAACCAGCGGGACCCTCCAAGACCTCCACAAAGACTGGAATACAAAATCAATGGCATGCAAACATGAACACTGATAAAAATCAAAAGGATAATAAACGATTTTTTAGTAGTAAGTATAGTAAAAGAAACTTTTTTTGAGAGGCATGCATAAGTGCAACTGTGTGTAATCATGCACACAACTTTTTGAATGGTCATGAGCAGGTTAGGTTAGGGGAATAAGATAAGATAAGATAAGATAATGGGAATTATATAAAAAAAGGAAAAGACCCATCTGATGTTCACTCTGGCTGTTAAGGAAACCCGGTAAAAGGAGCAGAGTGTTTATGCTTAGTTAAAGGGGTTAGAAACTCACAGTTCGGGGGCCGAGGCATGTGGCTTTAGGCCTGATGTGGGCTCCCTCCCCCCGAAAAGGTCCTTTTTAAAGCAGTCCGGATCAAATCCTGAACAGTTTCATTAATCTTAATGTTTCCAATTCTAAAAAGAAAATTAAAACACTGACACAGGTCTACACTAAGAACAGTTCCCACTTGGATTTTCAGTTTCCTCCAGGTAAACCGTTCTATCCTTGGATTAAAAATGAGTTTTGAGTTTCCAGTTTTATGTTCTGTCTTTTCCTTCTATTTCATTTAAACCATAGTTTTCGTTTTTTTAATCCATAGACTTTCTGCTCTTAGTCTTTGTTTTGTAGACCACCCAAAATGCAACTGCAAACCAGAGAACACCATATTTTCGCTACCACGAGCACTACAGTGCATGTAAAATGTGGCTCCTGTCAGACCGATCCGTATAGTACACATGCTGGTAAATTTGCGACCTCAAGCAGTTTGTTTGACCAATGTACATTTTACTGCAGTGCGTACATTAAATTACATGAAGAAACCAGGTTTTCAGAACTGCTGCTGAACCGGGGCCTCAAACCTGGGTATTCATTTGCAATTATTTTATGGTTTCAAAATGTGAATCTTTCTATTTGTACTTTGTCTGTTTCGAGTGTCGCATGAACCAGCAAGTCCTTTAAGGTCGTATTTTTCCGATACGCTGAGATAACCCAGAAGTCCGACAGCGGAGCCACACTGTCTTTACATTCTGAACAGTGTTTTTTAATATAAACGTTAAGCCCGGCTGAAGAAGACGAGGAGGTGGGCTAAAGGAAAATGGCCCTCGTGGTTATACCCGGGCTCCCTTCAGTCTCGAATAACTTTTGTTTAAAAACATATTCAACTGCAGGTTTGACGGAGCGGAGGAACATGCAGGAGTATCATGGTCATGTGATTTGATGATCCCTTGGTATGTTTAGGATGAAAACTTTTGTGTAAAAGTGCATGTGTCTGCCGGCTTAAAATAAACTAAATAGCCAGACTGGTTTCTCCACTGTCACTTTTCATAAAAAGACCTCTGTGTCTAAAAACTCTTGATTGTCATGATCTCATGGTGGTCATTCAGAGTGTTTATAAAATCATTAAAATGCTCCTCTGAATGTTACCAGACTCCAAAGGTATCATCCAGGTACCTCCTCTGACAGCTGTGGTTTCTCATGTACTCTGCATGTGTTGATATGTAAATGATAAAGTAGTAGTAGTAGTAGTAGTAGTAGTAGTAGCAGTAGAATACAGTGAGGAGCAGGGTGTGAAGGCAGGTGTACGTCTTGTCAGTACGTAGAATTCAAATCTGTTCACATGTGAAGGTCTGCCTGCTAATTGTGGTTAAAAAGTGGAGATGAACAGCATGTTTTAAGCTGGACATAAAGGCAGTTGGACTCGCCAGTCAAGCAGTGATTCTGAGTGAAACTGTGTTTTTAAAATATCTCGTAGTTTTGGAAAAGAGATAAGATGTTTTGAAAACCTGCAGGTGGTAAAGGGGACATTTTCTGGTCTGATGTGCAGACTGAAATCTCCGCCTGAGAAGGGAGAGAAAGTGTGAAAGTGTGTGAAAGAAAGTGGAATGATTACCAGCTGGTAAACGACAAGCAGAGACCCCGCTTAGTTCGCCATTCACGCTCAGACACCACCTAACTTTCTGTTTAAGACCACACATAATATGCGATTAAAATACACATGTAAAGATATTGATGTCTCATTAAATGCTTAGCATAAAGAGAAGCCTTTGGTCTATAACTGTAATTATTTTAACTTGCTTTGGTTGAATTTGTTATGTTGACTACTTCCTGTTATCAGAACATGTTAGCAAAGCATAACGTATTAATTCATGTACGTTTTAATGGCAGAAATCGATTGTTCTGACTCATTATGTCTCTGTGTTTTCACCACTTGTCTTTAGGGAAAGACCAGGTATTTGACCTGTTGACCTGTAACTCAGGTCAACAGGTCTGGTCAGATGTAACTCTGGTCAGGTCCATGTTGGGTTGATATCTAGTGAGATTCACCACTTCACGCCCGCCAGAGGTCAAGTAAGCAGTTTCTGGAAGAAGTGTTAAGATGTAACAGTCTGTAAATTTCTCCACTGTCGGACTAATAAAGGAATATCTTATCTTATCTTATCTCTTAAGATGTGTACTGTGGATTCGTCATTATTTTCATGGTCACATTTCATATTCTTCATCTTTCAGTCATCATTCGCTACACTTGACTCGGTTGTCTGTGCAAACTCAGCCGTGCAAAGCAGCGTGGGTACACTTTTGTGTGTATATAGTCTCAGTCCAAGCCTCTCCGCTAAGTCACCGATGCATACGTTGAACAGAAACCTTCTCCATTTTAAGTGTTCCCTGTACTTCTGGTGTTGTACTGTAGATGGAGGTGACAGACGGGTGAATTTTACTTTTCAAGGTCCTGAAAACTGGCATTAAAACATCTTGGTGTGGGGTATGACTTGATTTGAACAATTAACAAAACAAAACAAAACAAATAATAAATAATGTGACATATGGTGCATATGTTTACAAGCCAGTAAATGCTACAGAACATAAGCTACTTATAATGATTAATAGCATAAAAATGAAATACCTGGATCTGATGGGCCTCTCCAGCTCTGTCAAAGTTCTTGATCGCCACCTTTTCATCGGGATCAATGAATTCCTCAAAATCAGCACAATATTTCAGAAGTCTGTGAAGCGTGAAGCCTGGCTGATCTGACACAGTTTGATTCATGAGATGCTCAACACTGAACAGTAGAAACGTCCCTTGATAAATCTTTTCCATCTATAAAAACACTAGCAAGAACTTTGACAGGTTCAGGTTAAGATAAGATAAGATAAGATGAAGGTTCAAGGTCCGTGTCCTGGGGGTGAGAAAGAAAAACACATTTTACTGTTTTGTTTGCAGATACAGTGGAAGTGACGTATAGTCAGCGTGGTGGACCAAACTGAACCACTTTTCATTACTCTGAGGTAAAATGTACTCGAGTTTGTGAACTACCAGGCTGCAAGAGACCTTGAGATTGGACAGGAAGTCCTGGCACTTGACTACAGAGGAGACAAGTGGACTCCTGGGAGGATAACTGAAATAACAGGACTAACATACACGGCTGATGTCAGCAAACAAACATGGAGATGTCATGTGGATCAGATTCTAGATGCCGAGTGACACCCCACCATCTCCAGACAGTACAGGACCCTCATCCCTCAGGACAGTCCACCCACTACCATCAACACGGCACAAATATCTGCTACTCCCACTACGACTACTCCACAAATCCAGAGGCATTATCCTGAAAGGCACAGTGCACCCCCCCAGAGACTGGACTCCTCATGCCATATGTTTGTATTATACTGGGAAATGTTCCAACTGTAAAAGAAAACTACTACTAGTACTAGTAGTAGCGTAGTAGAACTACTGTACGTACAGAAATGTTTGTTACCATGCAGCAGTTTCACCATCTGACCACTAGAGTGTGATATTACACTAATCTTATTGCCCCAGTATATTATTATTATTATTATTATATCTATATCTATCTGAGTCTTAATGGTCCTTGAAAACGCAAGTGAGGGGATTAAAACAGCATTTTTCCCAGTAACTGCGTTGGTAGTAATAACGTGTTGTTTCTGTGATTATCTGGCCATGAAAACTGAATGAATACCGAGGTGAGTGACGGACGGGGTGCGGCTTTCTCAGGAAAGTGAAACTGAGCAAAGTGAAAGTAAAATACTGCGCAGTCTGCAGAGCCAGAGTCATGGAGTCCGCGTTATACTCCGAGGATCTGAGCTGTCCCATTTGTCAGACTATCTTCACAGATCCAGTGAATCTTGTCTGTGGACACTCCTTCTGCAGAGCATGCATTACAGATGTGCTGAGCTCACAGCACAGCTGTCCACAGTGCGGGACAGCTGTCCCAGCAGGAGGGGGGTGTCTTCCAACCACCCACGCACTGAAACGCCTCGCCGAGAAGGCCAAAGACGCGGAGAAGGTAAAGAAAGAGGGTGGGAAGGAGAAAGCAGAGGTATGTAGGAGCTGTCATTGTATTGGTGTTAATATGCGCAGATTTATCCAGAACAGCAGCTCTTTAGTCTCATCTTCTCATGTTTAATCTCACTCTATCCAGCGTCCAAAGTGCGTCATTATTTGTCCCCAGTCTTTGATTAGGCCCGGCCTACATCAGTCAGAAACCGGGTTAACCAGAAATCCTGGCGTGTTATATTATATTTCATATTTTGTGCGTTAGGCGGCAGGCTATGTGCGCCTTTTTGGTTTTAGTATCGGTTATATATTGGTTATAGTATTTAGTAGTATAAACGGGGAAACGATCGCACCCCAAACTCATGAGAGGATGGGATGAAATGTTTAAAGAATTCACATCCACAGTTTTAAAACATCTGAGATTAGATGAATTATCAATAACACACTGAATAAAACACCACAAAGAAAGTGATGATCAGATGTTACGCCTGTATGTTCTCAGCAGCTCAGCTTGTTGCAGGTTTAAATGGATCATACAGTTTCTCCTGCTGTGTTATTATTATTATTATTATTATTGTTATTATTATTGTTATTATTATTATTATTATCATTATTATTGTTATTTCAGATTTAGTTAAATGTAGGTTCTCCATCAGCTCCCTTCATCATAGGCACAGCAGAGGAGCCAAACAACGTTTCTCCGGGTCTCTGGTGCAAAACCTGTGAAGGATGCGTCCATTTACAGTTTACAGTCTGATGTGTAAGCAGTCGATCCAGAGAAGCTAAACCTGGTAACTAGTGTGATGTGCTCCTTCACAGCAGCCGTTCTGACATGTCTCTGTCCAGCAATCACAGTTACATCACAGCCATCATGGCCCTGATCCACTGTGCCAGATAGAGCCCTGGTATTGTGCATGCCGGCCCTCTGGAATGGCCGTGGCACACTAGATAGCAGGTCCCGTCAGGAGACTGAGATTTCCAGGCAGAGGGCCTTTTCCTGTCATGGTCTCATGTTGTAGTTCCCTCGAAACTGCGAGCCACAGAGTTAGAGCCTCTCCACTCCGACAAAACTAATAATGCAACGGAAAGAAAACTATTTGAACACTGGAAAGAGTGTGTATATACAGTGTGTATATACAGTGTGTATGTACAGTGTGTATGTACAGTGTGTATGTACAGTGTGTATATACAGTATGTATGTACAGTGTGTATGTACAGTATGTATATACAGTGTGTATGTACAGTTTTTTTGTGTATGTACAGTGTGTATGTACAGTGTGTATGTACAGTATGTATATACAGTGTGTATGTACAGTGTGTATGTACAGTGTGTATGTACAGTGTGTATGTACAGTATGTATGTATACAGTGTGTATGTACAGTGTGTATGTACAGTATGTATATACAGTGTGTATGTACAGTGTGTATGTACAGTGTGTATGTACAGTGTGTATGTACAGTATGTATATACAGTGTGTATGTACAGTATGTATATACAGTGTGTATATACAGTGTGTATGTACAGTGTGTATGTACAGTGTGTATGTACAGTATGTATGTACAGTATGTATGTACAGTGTGTATATACAGTGTGTATGTACAGTATGTATATACAGTGTGTATGTACAGTGTGTATGTATCTATGTATCAGTGGCGGCTGGTGACTCAAATAATTGGGGAGGACGGGAGGAAAACCAACCCACGGTGTCATGTCATTACGTTTAGTTATTTCTCTTATTTTGCCCTCGCACCTACATTTTATGTATGGACAGTGCTGCTTGATCAATATTGATTAAACTCAGAAGAAATAATTGCGTTGTACTCATCTGTAACTATTTCTTTACAGCCACTATCACTGCTTTGTATCAACCTACATTTTTTTACACTTGTATCATCATTTTTTAGCTGTCGGGATTATTAATAGATAATTCATTTTTACAGGTGTTGTGCCCTGAGCATGAAGAAAAGCTGAAACTGTTCTGCGTCACAGATCAGCAGTTAGCTTGCATCATATGCCGAGACGGGGAGAGACATGAAGGACACAAGTTCAAACCAATCAAAGAAGCAGCGGCATCTCTGAGACAGGAGCTGGGGAAAGCTGTGGAGGAGCTCTGTGGGGATATCCTCGCTACAGAGAGCCTAGCCAATGCACAGAGGGAAGAACTAGCTAAAAACCGAGAGAGGTCCCAGCAGCTGATGACCCAGATCCACAGACAGTTTGGTGAGATGTACCAGTTTCTGAGAAAGAGAGAAGATGAGGTAAAGAATGAGCTGAAACACAAAGAGAAAGATGCTGTTGAGAGAATGACGGAGAGATTAAATGCTATAGAAACAGCTTTGTCTGAGAGCAGAGAGCTGGAGGGAAAGCTGACATCAGCTCTGAATATTGAGGACTCAGAGAGACTCTTGAAGAGCTGGACTGAGTGTAACAGCAGGATGCGTCCAGAACGGATGCTCAGGCCCAGAGCAAAGGATCTCCAAGTGGTGAATAGCTCTTTGTCTTTGGGACCGTATGAAAGCCACCTGCAGTTCTTCATATGGAAGGAGATGCTTCAGGTAGTCCAGCCTCGAGCAGAGCTGCTCTCGCTCAAAAGCAACAGTGAAGAAATAACCGTGTCTAATGATGGGCGGAGTTTCTTTTGTACTCCCACAAGCAACCAAGCTCCATCAGGTTACTCCTCTGGTTTTAGCTTCAGCACAGGATCAGGCCAAAACAGAGCCAGTGGTTTTGGTACCTTTGCAGGATCAGGCCAATCCCAAAGCTTTGGCTTTGGCTCTGGCTCCACCACAGGATCAGGCCAAAACAGAGCCAGTGGTTTGGGTACCTTTGCAGGATCAGGCCAATCCCAAAGCTTTGGCTTTGGCTCTGGCTCCACCACAGGATCAGGCCAAAACAGAGCCAGTGGTTTTGGTACCTTTGCAGGATCAGGCAAATCCCAAAGCTTTGGCTTTGGCTCTGGCTCCACCACAGGATCAGGCCAAAACAGAGCCAGTGGTTTGGGTACCTTTGCAGGATCAGGCAAATCCCAAAGCTTTGGCTTTGGCTCTGGCTCCACCACAGGATCAGGCCAAAACAGAGCCAGTGGTTTGGGTACCTTTGCAGGATCAGGCCAAACTGCAGCCACACCTGTATTCAGTGTTAATGAGTTCACGTCAGGACAACATTACTGGGAAATAGAGGTTGGACACAGGGATTATTGGGAACTAGGTATAAAAGATAATTTCCTGAAATATGATGGTCAGAAATATGCCACCTGCAGTTCAAATAGAACCACGGAGCTAGTATTTGGAGACAGACCTCGAAAGATTGGGATTTACCTAAACTGTGCATCGAAGAAACTGTCCTTCTATGATGCAGACAACATGACTCGTATTCACGTCATGAGCTCTTGTGTCATGGCCAAGCCGCTGTCGGCATATTTTAAAATTAGAGCCAGCGCACCAGATCCAAACCCTCTGATGGTGTGCTGGTACTGAAGTCAAGATCAATATCGTAACAAGTACCACTTTGGTGTTATATTTTCCGCTTTTTAAAGGTACAGTGTGTAGGATTTCGTGGCATCGAGCAGTGTGGTTGCAAATTGCAACCGTCACTCCTCCCTTTCCAAGACTACTGTGAGCCACCGAGTGCAAAACTGTGGTAACGTGGTTGACCTTCGTCACAGGCCATCTTTACCGTAATCAAACTACCGTAGGAGTGGCGGCTGGCGGTACCACGGTTTATCACTCTGCGGCTCACAAGCGTGTAGAACTACGGTGGCCTTCAGGTTCTTTAAAAACAGGAACGTCTCTCTCTTGAGGCAGAGTTTGGTTTGTCCTCCTGGGTTACTATAGAAACATGGAGGATCAACATGGCAGACCCCATGAAGAGGACCAGCTCCCTGTGTACATCTGGACTCGTGCTAAGCTAATGAAAACACAACAGTAATGGAAACATACTGATGAATATTATATATCATTTCTGCTAATAGATCTCCTGAATGCTGCACACTGCTCCTATAAAGCAACAACAGGCAGACTGTTTTTGGCATCACTGACAGAAATTCCTCCCATCATGTTGTAATTCAAGTGTTCTGGGAGAAAACTAGACTTCTGCACCTCCTCCTGGCTCTGATTACAGGCTTTAATAAATCAGGATATAGAGACCGTTTTATAAATCTAACTAGCAGCTTTAAAGAGCAGAAACTACAAATACAGTGAGGCACTTAGTTCCATATCACAAGAGATAAATAAATGAATACATCAACAAAGTACTACAAACGTGGTCGTATGGGACGTAAGACATTTGATAGGTCTGTCTGTCTTTGTAACATTACTAGCTTTGCTTGTGTATTCTACGTTATAGGGCTTGTTGTTATGGTGTACATATGATATATGCAATACCAGATTTGAATTTTGTTTTCTAAGTTTGTTCTGTTTGCCATCTGATTTTGAATGTTATGATGGTGTTTTAGTCAGCTGTCTGGTTGAGGTAACGTCACCACTGGAGGGGGGTGTTGTCTCCAGACCTCCGCTGAATGAGGCTGGTGAAATCAGACTGCCAACCATTATGCTCAGTAAAACTTTATTTTCCCAGTGTTACTGTGTTTTATGACTTTGACTTCTGTTTTTAAATCAGAGATTGTGTACATACATATATCTGCGTATTTGTTTTACTAAATTCGTTCGTCTGTATATTCTTATGTGTTTGTTGTGTTCCCATAATTCCCTCTGTACATGTTTCCCGTTCGTAGCTACTGACGTTGTGTTGAGTCAGGCCCGGATATGTTTCTGAATATGATCTTGAGGTTGTAGCCAAAGCCGAGGCTCAGACCAACACTGTTTATTCGGACTCACCTGAGTCGGTTTGGTTCGTCTGTACCTGACAGAGATACAGTTTGGCCTCAACAGTCCGTGAAAAAGCAGAAATCTTAATAAATTACTGAATAAATGTGATCATGGCACAGTCATTTAATGGCACTGAAACTCACATGGCTTAATATGTATACTGTATATAAACAAATACTAACACACAGACAAATATTAAAAAATAAAAATGACATTTGATGTCAGTCCAGACTTGAAGTTTTGTGAAGCACTTCACTAACTGCGTGAGGTGTGAAGGCTGTGCAGCTTGTTGTCCCTGCTTTGTGGTGACGTTTGTTTCCTGTATCAAGGTTTTTATTTTATAGATCTTTGACATCTTTGTTTCAATATTCTCCTGGTTGTGCTGCTGTTTTGTTGATTGACTTTTGGGATAATAATAATAATAATAATAGTTTTTCAGGGACTAACATAAAATTCTCACTTTTTGGGGGCTGATTCAGAGAATATGAGCTTTCAAGATCTGTAAGAGTTATTTTAATCTTGTTTTCTGATTCAAATCCCCTTTTCCCACTTGATTTTCTTCATGGTGTTATTGTGTTTTCTACTGTTTTTGCACACTCACATATCTGTAACAACACACATGAAACTTCTGGTTTTTCCCCCCATTAGGCTGAAGCGTTTACTGTACACCGCGACATCATCCACGCGTTTGTGGACCGCCGTTTTGAAGCCTCCAGTTCGGCATATGGCATATGTGAGAGGGTGGAGCTAAGGGTTAAACTAATAAAAACACGGACAACTCCCCGACCAGCCAACGCTGTGGTAGCGGCCTGTCAATCACAAGGTAGCCCCGCCCTAAAACTGCACTGCTCTGATAAGGCGGTTACAGCTGATCACGCCGTCCTGACCGACGTCCTCCAGTTGCCTCCCATCTTTGTCAGTCGTTGTTTTTGTGCTGTTTGCACCGTTGGCTGTGAGCTGTCACCATGCTGAAAGGTGTTGAGAGGAAATAGAAATGCTCCTCATCCTGTATGTAACACCGTTAAAGGAACACAATATTTGCTCACTGTCTCACAATAGGTCCAGTTCATGTTCACACCAAGTGTATTTCCATCACCCTGTTTTTATGTATATTTCAAATTTGCACATGAAAAAAACTGTGAAAAAAATAAAAGTAATTAGCAGCACTAGCTTGAAAAGACGCTAAATCTCGAGAGTCATGAACACTGACAGTCCGTCCCTTCAGTCCTCCCTCCAGAGACACTCCCCAACATTATCATTAGGTAGGTGGACAGGTAGGTGGACAGGTACAGGTAGGTAGACAGGTAGACAGTCTGTCCCTTCAGTCCTCTCTCCAGAGACACTCCCCAACATTATCATTAGGTAGGTGGACAGGTAGGTGGACAGGTACGGTAGGTAGACAGGTAGACAGTCTGTCCCTTCAGACCTCTCTCCAGAGACACTCCCCAACATTATCATTAGGTAGGTAGACAGGTAGGTGGACAGGTAGGTAGACAGGTAGGTGGACAGGTAGGTAGACAGGTAGGTGGACAGGTAGGTAGACAGGTAGGTGGACAGGTAGGTAGACAGGTAGGTGGACAGGTAGGTAGACAGGTAGGTAGACAGGTAGGTGGACAGGTAGGTAGACAGGTAGGTAGACAGGTAGGTGGACAGGTAGATAGACAGGTAGGTAGACAGGTAGGTGGACAGGTAGGTAGACAGGTAGGTGGACAGGTAGGTAGACAGGTAGGTGGACAGGTAGGTGCAGGTAGGTAGACAGGTAGCTAGACAGGTAGCTAGACAGGTAGGTAGAGGGCCATTCTATTGAACAGGCTTATTACAGTCCTGCGATGGCCACAGATACCAAATGCATTATTATTTTTTTTTTTGCCAGAGCATTTGATTTATGTTTTTGCTGTCAGGATGTAATGACAGTTTTAACAAATAAACCATGTTCAACACGTGTACAAGTGCAATGGAAACAGACAAATACTGTAAATGATGAGATACCTGAAGCAGGTGACTTAAACATCACTGAAGCTTCCGCTGAAGAGCCGAAAACATCAGGGAGCGATGAGCAGACTGAAACCTTCCTCAGATCAGTGCATGAAAAAGTGTTTTCCATCCTGTTCTCGGTTGTTCGAGGTTTGGTTGGCGCTCTGATCGAAGCCTCAGATGGAGAATTAGCACCATCAGCTGTTTTTCCTCAATTCCCAGAACAGCAGTGGATGGATTAACTCACATTTTCTATCGCAGATTTTCTGGAAATTCAGGTAAATTTTTAAAAGGTTTGGATGGAAAATTGACCGATGACTTTAACTGTATCCTCCCTCTCCACCTCTTGACCTGACTTCCTCTTTGGGTCCTCATCACTTTGTGTCCTCAAGGTGTCTGTCTGTCACTCCACAAACTACATGTGATCATGAGGTCCTGGAGTGCTCAGAGCAGGACTGATGGTCGGGGTGATGTCCCCCACTCAGGCAGTGGCTGGTGAAGACCTGGTCCTGGTACAGTTCACCGGCCGGCCGCCAGGGGGCAGCAGGTCTCAGACCGCTGAGCTGCCCACATTGCAGACACACCATCCACACACAGTGGAGTTTCACAGCAAAATCATCAAATATTTGCTGGCTTCTTCTTCTTCTTCTTCTTCTTCTTCTTCTTCTTTTTGAAAAACAGTCTTTTTTCCTGTTTTTGAATAAACATCAGATACACAGGCGGTGGGTGTTTCCTGTCAACATCTCCTCTGTCACTTATTTTACAAATACATTTAAAAAAATAAAAAAAAGACAAGAGGGAAGAAGCTAAATGTCCAAATCTAAAAAAGAAGAAAATAAACAAATAAATACACACAGTAAGCAAATTACGTGGTGCACAGGCTGTCCATGCGATGTGATCAATCCTGGACTGGCCTCTCCAGCTCGTCTCCACTTATTTTGCTGAAGCAGTTCTGAATTTATACATTTTTAATATAGCAATTAAAGTCCTGCATTCAAAATGTTACTCTGGGATAATAATGTCAGTATTTTCAGAACAAAAGTGTTTGTATGTGATCATTTGTTATATCAGTGCATCATTATTAATGAAGTCTTACTGTGCGAGCAGTGTTTTATTTTTCAGTATTTCATCTTCGTGCACAAGCATGTGGATGTGTGTGTTTGGACCTACAGTTTTATGTACTGTACCAACCAGGATGCATGGGGACAATAGAGTGGGTGTGGGAGAGCCACTGCTTCACTCTCCATGGCATTATTACTATTATTTTATAATAATAATAAAACAATAAGTCATAATAACTATAATAGGTCTATGAATGAGCATCTTCTGAATGTCTCTGGGTTTTCTCTTTATTGCAAATGTTAATTTTCCAAGGAAATATAGAGCTTGAGGGATGGAGAAAGCATGGACAAAACAAAAATATGGCCACTTTTTTCTCACTCAGGTTCTGTGCTGCTGAAAGGATAACGCTGAGCGTTCCTGTCTGAGAGTCTGCTAATGGAAATTACTGTATGTTATTTTACTTTACAGTCAGTTGCTGATGACAGACTTGTTTAAGTCATCATATTTTTTTCTAGAAAATAAGAAAAGCCATGCAGCCATAGAAATACAGAACCAATAAAGATTGATGATTGGTTTCGAATGGAGCTGCACAGTCAGGAGAAAAACACAACAAAAGAAGAAGTGAGTTAGTAGCTGTCCAACAAGGTGAGAGCAGGCCGGCCGCCTTCAGCGTTGTGATCTGGGTGGACGTCTAATTAAACCAGCTTCAAAAGCTCACCTTGTGCATTTCATCCTCTCATTTCTGTGAGAATTTATGTGGGTTTACAGCAAGAGGTGGTCTCATTGTACCGCCAGGTCCTCAGTAAGCTACTTCATTTGTCCTGTAAGAACCTGCTGCCTGGTTAACCATGATTAATACCTACTGAATAGTTATCTGCGGTTTCGGCTGTGAGGCGCCAGGTCTACTGTTGTGAACCAGCGCGGTATCTTCATTAATCAAAGCGGGAGCTGCTGTCTAGTTAGCATTCATCATGGGCGATATTATGATATTCAGATGATTCAGTGAGAAGGAGCATGTGCTGAGCTGGCCTGGACAGAGAGAGAGAGAGAGAGAGAGGTGAACCGGCCGGAGAAATCAATGCATGCTGGGAAAGGCTGCTCTCAGCAGTCAGGGCTTCGGAGCTCAGTAATCGAGTCTTTCTGTGCAGAATTAATGAGAGAGCTTTTCATGCCATATGGGCCGAGGAGATCTGTCGACATCCAGCCCAACACGGGCCTAACAAACAGAGCAGATGATGATGTAGGGCCAGGAACAAAGAGGTACAAGCACACACACACACACACACACACACACACACACACACACACACACACAGGTCAAACACTCATCCACATACACAGGCAAGCAGCACCGAAAATGGACGATTCTGTTCAGTATTTTCATGTAATCATAGTTGAACCTATTTGGCTGCCGGGTTGATCCCTGGATCAGGCTTTTAGGCTTCAGTTTAGTCTTCAGTCACTTCTGGTGCATCTGAAATTGACATTGTTGTGATATTAATTGGGATGCAAATTTTGGCTAGCAAAAAACAGACCTGTTAGTGATGAACTCAGTGGAAAAAAATGAATGGTCGACTCCTGAGATCAGGGGGGTCAAACTCAGTTTCATCACGGGCCACATCAGCATCATGGTTCCCCTCAAAGGAAGACATACCGGCTGCTCTCCATCAACCACTAACATGGATCCTCTTTCTGTCCTTCCCTCTGCACCAACTTTTCTGTTCTCCGCCATTTTGGTTCTATTCTATATATTATTTTTTACGACCCCATCACTCGTCTAGAGCGCCGCTGCTGGAAACCGCTGATACTGACACGCTTCAGTGCCCATGTAACAAAATCCAGATGCATTGTGGGATGTAATGTAATTTAAGGACACCGTACTTCTGTAAAGCATCATAGAACTGTACGATAAACATAATATATTCTTGGCAAGCCCTTATGGGCCACATAAAATGAGGTGGTGGGCTTGGTTTGGCCTGCGGGCCTTGAGTTTGACACACGTGCCTGAGAGTGTACAACAAGCTAATCTAACAAACGAGGTATGGTGATCACCGACACTGATACTAGCTAATTAGCGCTAACATATAAGTAAAATAGTACCAGAATTCCTCTCACTGAAAAAAAAGACAACTTTTTGGATGTCAGTTCAATTAACTGCATAGCAAGCCATGTTATTTGTCCAATATTTGCATGAAAAATTCTCCAAAAGGAACAGACATGGCCAAGCTAGCAGCTAGCTGCTATCCACTTATCCACCTGTGATGACACCCACCTGTCACTCAAAGTGGCCATGCCCTTAATTATGCATAAATTTAAGATTTAATTTAAACAGGTGAGTTAGGTAAAAATCCAAATTAGCTATAGAGACCGTACCAGTTTTTGTAGCAGGCGGTAAACATGTTTCTGATGTAAAGTTGGGTGTTTTAACATGGGGGCTTATGGGGATTGACTCGCTTTTGGCACCAGCCTCAAGTGACCATTTCAGGATGTGCAGTTTTGGGTACTTCTACGATGGCTTCATTTTTCAGGACCGCAGGTTGCTGCTTGAGTTCTGCATAATACATAAGATCAGTTTATTCAATATGATGCATAAACTGTATATAAAGTAGTTCGAAGCATCACACCAGAGTCTCCAAGGTCACTGAGAGACGTTAAGGTGTGGATAGCAATCAGAGGGTCTGTAAGCAAAATGAATGATGACAAGGAAACGCAGAGAAAGTAATGGGAGGAAAAGTACTCACCCAGGTACATAAACCATTCATCTTCACCTCTGTTTAAAGGTAAAGTCAGGGTTACAGTCAGTGTGGATCCTTAAGGCCTATTAAACACTGAATGTGTTTCCTTCCTCAGAAAACATCTGCAAAGCCGATTATTAAAACATTTTGTACCGTGCATTATTTCTATCTATGTTGCTAGCTTCGTTGTTGCCACATCTCCCGGTGCGTTACTGCAACCAGCTGTCGAGCGGTGGAGCAGCATTAAACCAGCAGCAGGATGGGAATCACGCTGGGACAAACACAAAGGGGACCCAGCAAGTTGCACTTTATTCCTGCTGGGCATCACTGTTGTATTATTAATGTATATGTTGTTTGTGATCCATACCATGTAACTATGGGCTCAAGTCAATAAAAATCTGACTCTGAGAAAATACTGCTTACAGCTAGCTGTGTGTCAACAACAACAACAACAAAGCTGTGAATGAAGTCATGGCTGAGGAGATGGAGACAGCATGCTTATACAATTTGAAGCACAAGCTAGAAATGAAGTTTTAGTCTCACATGGGGTGAGTGCTGGTGATGGGTCGGTCGGGAACGAAGCGGCTCTTAGAGGAGTAGCACATGAACAGAGCAGGAGAGAGAGAGAGAGAGAGAGAGAGAGAGAGAGAGAGAGAGAGAGAGAGAGAGAGAGAGCCGGGGGCAACAAGAGGAGACTGTAGTATCTACAGCATCTGTAGTATCTACAGCATCATGCTGTTCACCACCACAACCACCTAAACCAACCCAGAGCTCTATGAGACAGTTTGTGCAGAAGTCTGTGACCCCAGCAAGACATAACTCAGTTGATGAAGAACTGGCAAAAATGATTACACTTGATTTCCATCCATTTTCAGCTGTGGATGACAAAGGATTCAGGAAGTTTATTCATGCACTGAATCCTATGTCTGCAGTTCAAGCAGGAAAACAAAAATCATCCCAGGCCTATATGACAGATGACAGCATCCACTGCAGAGAGGGTTAAAAAATCCACAGCAGCATCCTTCTGGTCAGTTAGGTGTCACTTTATTGAAAATAATAAAATGGTGTTCTGTCTTCTGGATGGTTTTGAGTTCAGCCACAGACACACAAAGAGTGGGATGCTGTTACTGACAATGCAGCTAACATAACAATTACATCAGTAATTCATTTGGAGCATAATTTTATATTGTTGTTGATAATAAATTAATTAAAGCAACAAAATAACCCGAAGAGCCGTTTGGGAGCCGAAAGAGCCGGTTCTCTGAAAAGAGCCTGAATCCCATCACTAGTGAGTGTAATGCACTACCAGCGAACGTGCTGGTGACACGTTTCAGTCAGCTCGCTCTCATTGGCTATTGAGAGTGTCGCCTCAATATTCCATCACTGTTCCTTTCACACTACAGGACACACACACACACACACACACACACACACACACACAAACAGACAGGCTTTCTAGTGATCAGCCACCACGGTGCTGCTTCAAACTCAGCTCTCTTTACTGCTACAGCTGTACAGTAACAGCTGGAAGCTCACTCGGGTTATTACTCCATCAGTATAAAGAGGAGATGAGGAAGCCGGGGGAAACTTTACAGTATTTCTTTATGAGAAGCATGCACTCGTGCATTACATGGTGTGGATGATGTGCCGTGTAAAAGCTACAGATTGCTTACAGCTGAGTGATGTAATAATCCTGTTTAGGTCTGATGAATATCACAGAGTGAATCCGTCCCGGCCATCCATCTGCTTTATTGAACAGTAGAGCAGAGGAGTTATAATATTATTGTATTAAAAGTGAGGAGCAATATTTTTAGAGTTAATGTAGAAGAAGAAAAAGTGATCTGTACAGGATGACTTGGTCTCTTCAGGAGTCTTGGTCCTGACTGCATTGACGTCTCAGGCTCGTGTACTTCTCCATGTTGACCACTAGAGGGCCCACTCTGCTCTCTGTACTGTCTCCCCCCAGTATGAGGTATTAGTTGTCCCCCTGAAAATTGCCAATGATTTCTCCCTGTTCTTTGTAATTAAATGGCTGTTACTCAGAGCAGGCAGCAGATGCACTATGTATTGGTGAAGGCTGTTTGTATCACTGCTGTACACACTTCTAAGTGGGAGTAAGTATTATTACTTTTCCATTGATCTTGGTGACAGATAACAGCTATTCCACAATAGAAGTGTTAATGGAGAAGGGAACCGGAGACAATAAGCTGAGCTTGTTGTGTCTTCAGGAAACACAGAGCTAGACATACAGGGGATAAACAGGTCTTATAGAAAGCTCCCCGTCTGTTTCTGATTAATATACAGTAATCTGGTGTACACCAGATGATGTGTACTGAAAGAATACCACACTGATATAATAATATATTTACCTCCGCCAAGGAGGTTATGTTTTCGCTGGCGTTTATCTGTCTGTTTGTTTGTTTGTTTGTTTGTCTGTGTTCAAAATAACTCAAAAACTTATGGACTTATGATCCGGAAGAAATCCTGGATTTTGGATCACTTTGAAATTTTCGTTAACATTGGGGTAAATGGGACCCAAAAAATAGTTTCTCAATATCTCTGGTAATTGTTCCCAAAGCTCATGAAATCTGACTCAGGGATTTACAATGTGGACTTCTATCAAATCCCAAAGGCTGATCCAGATCTGATCCAGATGGCGGATTTTATAGCAATTTATATAAAAAATGGGTGTACTCTTACATTTTGGCCCACTGTGCATTTAATATTAGAGGTAGAGATTTCTAACAAGCGGCATCGTGTAGCTGAGACAATTCAGCATCTGAAGTATGTCAACGAATCTGATCTAGCTTTAATACTTGAGGAGACGGATCCAGAAGAAACCGCCAGGGGGGAAACTATGGTGCTTGGTGGAGGTCTGAGCTCTCCAACTACTTTTCTAGTTGTATATTATGATATAATATACTTTAGCTCCAAAGACAATGTGAAAGATATTAGTTGTTTTTTTTAAAGGTTTATTCAAGTAAAATATGATAAATGAGCAAAAATGCCCCAGATCACTCTTCTAAGTTCAAGGAGAGAAAATGGAGAAAGAAAGAGAGAAAATTGGAGGTGTTATCCAAAAAATAATGATAGAAAAGTGAATGTAAGTATTTCTGCATACAGTTTTGTCCTTTCTAATTCAGTGAGTGATATGTGTCGTACTAACCACAGTGTCATCCAGTAAAAAGCAATGAAGAAGTAGTATTATTGCATTTCTTAGATCCTTTGGACAGTAACAACATAAAAAAAATAATTTCTTCTCAATTGACAAACTTCCTTTTGTTTTCAACATGAGCCTCTACTAAAGTGGTCGAGATGTCAGTTTACAGCAAGATCGCACTTTCAACAATCTGCATGTGTTTGTCTCCATCGTAGTGAAATAAAATGAAAATCTGATTTTAAAATAACATTTTACATATAAAATAAACATGGAGGTTTTTAAAAGATGAATACAAATAAAACAAATAAAAACTGAAGGACATAGGAAATAAAGAGGCATATGAGTTCAGACTTGCTCATCATTCACCAGTTTTTGTGCCGTTGATCCTCTTGTTGTTTAAATTCACAGTCACCCTGGGTTTTGGTTTTGCAGCCTAGCGTACAGTAACGGACCAGAGCTACTGATGCTCAGTCCGGTTAAGTAACCCAACTCATTTTTTCATTAAAATACCACAACTCATCATGTATGAAATTGGTGGACTGTCCCTTTAAATTCATCTGTTATATCTCTAATGAATACTTTTCTTTTTTAATGACAGAAGTGCATGTTTGTCTTTGAGGAGAAAATTAAAGGACAAATGTTTTGTAGAGGAACATAAGTTTTACTTTTGGGTCGTTCATACCTTTATATAGTCATACAGACATACAGTATCCTGTAGGTATTAGTATATATCAATGAACCAATTCATAAAAAAGGAAGTAAAACAAAGTATAATAATAATGATAATAATAATAAACACAAATACAGACAGAAAAACTGCTTCTGCTTCTATTAGGTGAAATGTGGGCTGCAGTTTTAACAGAATGAATAATATGAAGATCAGGTGCTGGAAAAGTCTTAATGTAGCACAAATATACATGTTTACTACATTCAGCAGTGGAAGAAGTATTCAGGTCCTTTACTAAAGTAAGAGTCAGTAAGTATCAATACAACAATGTAAAAATACTTCATTACAAGTAAAACCACTGAATTCAATGTCCCATTTAAAGGTGCTCAGTTCCAGACCATCTATTGCCTCCACACGGCTCTCAACATGGTGGCGACGAAGCCTGCAGGTCGCAGAAGAGCAGAGTCCAGACCACGGATGTAGAAGAGGGTCCAGTAGAGTCCAGACCCATGGATGGAGAAGAGGGTCCAGTAGAGTCCAGACAAGGGATGTAGAAGAGGGTCCAGTAGAGTCCAGACCACGGATGAAGAAGAGGGTCCAGTAGAGTCCAGACCCATGGATGGAGAAGAGGGTCCAGTAGAGTCCAGACAAGGGGTGTAGAAGAGGGTCCAGTAGAGTCCAGACCATGGATGTAGAAGAGGGTCCAGTAGAGTCCAGACAATGGATGGAGAAGAGGGTCCAGTAGAGTCCAGACCCATGGATGGAGAAGAGGGTCCAGTAGAGTCCAGACAACGGGTGTAGAAGAGGGTCCAGTAGAGTCCAGACAACGGATGTAGAAGAGGGTCCAGTAGAGTCCAGACCCATGGATGGAGAAGAGGGTCCAGTAGAGTCCAGACCACGGATGGAGAAGAGGGTCCAGTAGAGTCCAGACCCATGGATGGAGAAGAGGGTCCAGTAGAGTCCAGACAACGGATGTAGAAGAGGGTCCAGTAGAGTCCAGACCCATGGATGAGAAGAGGGAGTAGAGTCCAGACAAGGGGTGTAGAAGAGGGTCCAGTAGAGTCCAGACCCATGGATGTAGAAGAGGGTCCAGTAGAGTCCAGACAAGGGGTGTAGAAGAGGGTCCAGTAGAGTCCAGACCAGGGATGTAGAAGAGGGTCCAGTAGAGTCCAGACCCATGGATGGAGAAGAGGGTCCAGTAGAGTCCAGACAATGGGTGGAGAAGAGGGTCCAGTAGAGTCCAGACCATGGATGTAGAAGAGGGTCCAGTAGAGTCCAGACCATGGATGTAGAAGAGGGTCCAGTAGAGTCCAGACCACGGATGTAGAAGAGGGTCCAGTAGAGTCCAGACCCATGGATGTAGAAGAGGGTCCAGTAGAGTCCAGACCATGGATGGAGAAGAGGGTCCAGTAGAGTCCAGACCCAGGGATGGAGAAGAGGGTCCAGTAGAGTCCAGACCAGGGATGTAGAGGTTGTGTCCTGTGCTGTCAGTAAATAGCTCTGCTAGCTGCCGGCTCTGCTAGCTGCTGGCCGATAGCCAGTCGTTTAGGACCAGAGACGTTAATCCAGGCAGACAACCCATGGGGGGATTAGAAGATAATAACAGTGATTGATTACAGCCAATAGATCCATGATTACAGCCTCATCCAGCCAGCAGGAAGCTGGTAGAAGCAGATATGTGATATGAGCAAGCAGGGCGGAGCAGTCATGTCTGATGCATGTTCATTAAGCCGAGGAAAAGATCTCTGGATTCAGCTGTTAGTGAACTTTACAGCTTTTAGGGCATAATGTTTTAAATGAGGAACATTGAAGTGTTCCTACTGGTAGGTTGATTTACCTATAATATATGTATAATCATTTATACATCCATGGGTATGGACTGAAAACCGGTGGCAGACTACCTCAGTGCCGTGTAGTGGCTGATTGTCTCTCTGCTCCTGTACTCTGCTAACAGAGCTGTAGCTGCTGTATCAGCCTGGATAGTGAGACACCTCACATTCATTCATTCACAGAGAGGCCCTGAATACAACACCGAGGGAGACAGACCTCATCCTCTGCTCAGGTAGATATTATTATGAATGCACCGAATATCATACAGAGAACCTTTAGGTGACAGAACTGATTATTATCAGCTAAATGTACTTCAGTATCACAAGTAAAAGTACTTGTTATACAGACCAAATGGCCTCTGTAACTGATATATTATTACATGATTACAATCTTAATACTAAGGCGTAAGCATTTTCCTGTTAGCTGGTCAATATGGAGCAAATTACTTTATTGAGAAGTTTAGTCTATCCGAAGGATAAAGGCCTGTCCAATAAAGGCATGGGATAATAAATGGGAGAGGAATAGAAAACCATTTCTACTCTCTATCTATTTCTACTATACTATCTGTACAGTTCTGCAGTTTAGTTTAGATGTGAACGATCTTTGCTGGACTAACAACTCTGAGACATGAAACTTGACAACAGGCCACAAATGTGGGCAAGTGCCAAAAAGGCTGGTCACCACTGGTTTAATCTTCACTGATGCATCACATTTTAGAAGCTCATCATATGTGAAATATACAATATTTCCCTAAATGTACCTCAAAATTGCACTGAAGCACACAGTACATGAGTAGATATAGTTTTTTCCACCATGAACTAAATGTATATTTCAAATAGTATGCTTTCCATCATCCACACCACGCCAGCTCTACTCATTAACCCGGCTGCTTTCTGCTCTCCTTCCTTTGTCCTTCACCTCCGGTCCCCTCTTCCCTTTGTGTTTGGTCCAGTTTAGAGGTGGATCTCTCCCTGACCTGCCACAGCGCAGGGCTGAGGGGGTGTCGCTTGTGTTCCAGGTCACCTCCACCTCACCTGCAGCCCATGGCTCTGACAGCAACCAGGTGAAAGAAAAAAAAACACCAAAAGATCACAAGTTTGGTCTTTATATCTGCAGATTAACACATCTGGCAAAAGCCCTGGTGTTCTGGTCCCGACCGGCCCACAGACGTCACCCACCTTCACAGTCACATATCAGCGGCGCCGCTGACTAGAAACACTAAAGCTGGGATTGAGGTTTCAGAGAGAGGAAACGTGGTAAATAGATACCTTCAACAAGCAGCGTATTGTCCACTTTGATGACCAGGCCTTTCCTGGAGGACATGGAGTAGACAGCTACAGGAGTCAGCTGAGGGAGTCCTTGCATGCCCCCCTTAGGGAAAATACTGGCTGTAAAAGCCCACATTTGGTTCCTCTGGCACATCCTAATGCCGTTCTTCCATCACACACACTGATCGTAATCATTACGTACTTTAATGAGCTTCCTGTCTGATAATTATTGTAACGGAGAATCAGTGTGTTTTAGTCCACACAGTCTGTAAATAGCTATTAATATTGAAATATTACTGACTGATCAGAACTTAATCATTTTAATAAAAATCATTAGGCCTAGACTTCTGGCTTAAAACTATGCAACGTGTTTTGTGAGCATTAGGCTAGGTAAATATTTTTTATTATTACTTACACATATTACCATTTATCATTTAATTCTTCTGAAAATAGTTTTTAAAAGTTATGGTGAACACTTCCTGTAATTATTTCACATAAATGACGAGAACATTGTGTGATAAATTACAGTAATTTCATCCCCCCCCCTCCATGTTTTTATGTTCATATCGCTGATGAGGCTCATGACTCTGCCAGAGAAGCTGATATGGAGGAGGCAGAGCAGAGGACCGCCGCTGGGGAGAAGCTCCACTACGCAGCAAAGACTCTCAGTGTGTAAAGGAGTAAAATGTAGACGGACCGGTACTGCGTACCGGGGAGTACCGGCCCACTACCAACCCTGGCAGAGGCACATTCATGGATCTGATGCTGACAGATCTCATTAACAGCCCTGAGTCCGTTTAGAGAATAACAACAGGTCGATCTACCTGTTTTATGGGCTGCTTAGATTAAAAAATAGATTAAAATGAAAGACAGGTGGCCTGTGGAAAAGAGCCTGGTGTGCCAGATGGCCAGTCCAGCCCTGGCCAGCTTCCTGAAATGTAAAATGTGAGCTGTTTGACAGCCAGGTATCAGACTGATGGATCAGAGGTTTAACAGGCTTTATTGTCGGGGACTGTGAGATCTGGCAACGGACTTCTAATGAAGACGTCCTGGGATGAATCCACGGAGACAGAGCCCATGAGAGGACATTGATCAGAGCCACCAGACTGAAAAGACACATTACAGAGACTTTGGAAAGGTACTGGGACTGAATGGAGGAATTCAATCCGTTGATTAAGGCCGATGGCTTCATTCAGTTTGTACAATATCTGTACGTGTGATCTGCCCCTCCCCTCCCCGTCTCCTTCCCTGTGTGTGGCGGCGAGGCCGAGGTTATCCCTAAACTTATTAGAGCAGGTGCAGTGCATTGAAAATCCATTCAGTGTTGCTGTCACAGCGATTCTCT
The DNA here is from genome assembly GCA_947000775.1 of Pterois miles. NCBI lineage: Eukaryota > Metazoa > Chordata > Actinopteri > Perciformes > Scorpaenidae > Pterois > Pterois miles. The sequence goes on along the minus strand of CAMQGK010000048.1, from coordinate 3,297,573 downwards.
TCCATTGAATTAACAGGGGTCAATCCCACAAATCAAGAGATTACGCTGTGGGGAGGTAGAGGACTACCTGCTCAGTGTGTCCATACAACAGACACTCACTAATGGAGGCCTACATGTGTGTCCACTATTCAAATAAACTGCAATCACATTGATTTTATTTAGATTATATATATATATATGTGTGTGTGTAAGAAGACATTCACCGGGCTGACGTGGTCACACTGTCTCTCAGACACACTCTCCTTCTCTGACACACACACACACACACACACACACACACACAGTAAACCCTGTCTTGCGTGACCACGCAGTGGTTTTCGCTGGGGTTGTGCTGGCAGGAGGCGAGGTGGTTGTGATTGTGCTGAGTGGAACGATCCTGAGTTTGGGGACCTTGGCATTCATCACACACACACACACACACACACACACACACACAATATACACTGCAGTAGCCCTGCGGCTCAGTCTGCTTTAATTATTACATGGCCAGCTAATCAATAGCAAAGAGGCTAATCCTATTTCATCCCTTCATATTCATTTACGCCGTGTCAGATTTAAACTACCTGCGCTGTGATTCCCATCGTCTTGTATATGAGTGTGTGTGTGTGGGTGTGTGTGTTTTGCATGTGCACGTGTGAGCTACTGCTGGTGTGCATTTTAGCAGTCAGTGTGTCCTGAATTAAAAAACATCTGTGGGAAAATTTTCTACTATCAAATTATACAAGGACCTGTGTATGAGTTGATTTAAGATAAGATAAGATAAGATGAACCTTTATTAATCCCCGGAGGGAAATTCGGGTGTCATAGCAGCAGCAACAACAGTACAGATGAATACAGTAAAGTAAAAAGTAAAAGAGAAGGTTCAATGAAGGAAATTGACAATAAAATAAATCAGTAACAGTAATAGTAAAGTGCAGCAGGTGGTGAGTACTGTATATGCAGAGCATATATATATGTAATTATATAATTATATGTAATTATATACATTTGGTCCAGGAATAAATACGGAGCAGATGATCAGAGTCACATGGGGGTCAGACCTTGGTTCTGGTTCAGACCTTGGTTCTGGAGCCTGATGGCCACCAACAGAAAGGACCGACCCAAACGGTTTGTAGTGGGCTGAGGGGGGATCGGTCTCTGGCTGAATGTTTTTGAATGATTTGTATATTTGTCAACAACTATAACTCTTCCTGAGCATTAACTGACAATTGTTAATATCATACAGCACAGCTGTTATATATATATTGTATATATATATATATATATATATATATATATATATATATATATATATATATATATATATATATATATATATAATGAATATGAATTACAAAGTAGTATTTACTATATATTGAATGCATTTATTAATGAAAAAATCTATTTACTTATAAATGCCTATTGCAACAACAAACAAACAAAGAAAGAAAACAGCAACCAGTGATGAAGGTCATGAGATGCCGTCCTGTAATGTTGTAACTGGACCTTGTGATACGATCTTCTTTGTTTAAATCAATCTAAACTCTTCAAGGTCAACAATGGAGTAATACGCTGCTTTTACTTGTTGAGTTAGATCATTCCACTGAATCATTTAGCTTAATAAAAATGTCTAGTATTGAAAAGACACCTTTGTCATATTCTGGGTTATTAAAGGTCTCGTATTATGCTCATTTTCAGGTTCATAGATGTATTGTAAAGGTCACCTATTATGCAAAATACACTTTAATATGTCTTTTAAACATAAGTGTGTGTCCCCGTTGTGTCTACAGACGCCTTAGTGTCATAAAAGATTGTCCCCTCTCTTTTTCTGCTGCTCCATCGATCAGAAAATGTGTTATGTGTGTGTCATGCTATATAAGGGTTTCCAGGAGGAACGGTAGAAGTGGGTAGACCAGCTCCTCACCGGGTGACCCCGTCCACGGAGTCGCCGCTGACATGTTAGCATGTAGCTGCCTGTAACGCTGTGTAAACACAGCGACTAGCAGTGTGGAAAACAGAAGATGTGAACCAGCAGTCAGCTCCTGATTTCTGGTCAGAGACACCTGGTAAACGTAGAGATGGTATATTATTTACTGTAGGAGGTGTCGCTGTGTGGTATCATGACTACAGACCAGTTAACGTTACATGTAGCTCACCATGCTGGATAGACTTTATCCTGAACCGCGTCAACAGACCTGAAGCTGGAATACTGATCTTATATATAAAAACTACTCAGTAACTACAGTATCAGCAGCTACTGGGAGGACTAACGTTAGCTATACTGTGTCCATGTTTCAGAGTAACTCAGAGATTTCTGCAGATTATCTGTTCATGTCCAGAATACTGTGTATTATGAATATTGTCATCTGTCTACTCAAATAAAGTTTGACTGTGAAATGTGTTGTGTAATGCACCTGTACCCTTCTACACACATGACATAAAATTAATGAGTCATATCACCTGTTTAAACAGCGTAATTATATAAAGTCTTTGTGAAACAACATGTTTTATTTATCTAATACCACAACATCATTAACTGTAAATTTAAAAACAAATTATAAATTGGGTACACATCATTTCATCACTGTGTGTAAACAGTCCAGATCAGCAGATCCTCCTTCAGAGTGCAGTAAAGGCTTTCTAGTACAGGTCACAGTGGTGCGTCTTCATGTAGATACAGAGACTGTCCTGGACCTGGTCCTGGTCCTAGTCCTGGTCCTGGCCCTGGTCTTGGTGCTGGTCCTAGTCCTGGTCCTGGTCCTGGTCCTGGTCCTGGACCTGGTTCTGGTCCTGGTCTTGGTGCTGGTCCTAGTCCTAGTCCTGGTCCTGGTCTTGGTGCTGATTCTAGTCCTGGACCTGGTCCTGGTCCTGGTGCTGGTCCTGGTGCTGGTCCTGGACCTGCTTCTGCTCTGATGGTTTCTCTGTCTGTGAGGAGAGTCCGGTGGCTTCAGGAAAACTCCATCAAACAGGATCTTGATGACGGAGCATCAGGTCACTGAGACGAGCTGTCAAACGTCAGACTCGCTGTTAGACTCCAGAGTCACGTCATAATATCAAAGTGTATGACAGCAGGAAGAGTTTACTACGACACCATCATCTTAAATGTGTAGTTATGACAACAACTACAAACTGTGTAATATGATCAATCATTTTCATCGAGTATGGAGGAAGAAATGGATCACACAACATTTGACTGAGAGTGTAACGTGTGTGTTGTGTGTGTCTTGTCTGTACTGAAAGCTAGATCTAGAAGCTTCGACTTTCAGCAGACATTTACTTATTATTTACCTCTTTCTTGTAAGATTTCAGTCAGTTTGTGAAGTGTGTCCACAGCGGAGAGGGGAGCTGACTAGAGCAGGGAAAATGTACATTTCAACTTAATTTATGGTTCTCACAGTACTGCAGTCCGTATGAAATTATTCTGATTCTATCACAAGTTGTTAAATATATCACCCTTTGTTGAAAAAATGCTTTGAAATGCACATTTTTAACATCAATGCACACTGAATGCTTGGCACTGCAGCAGCAACCCTGTCAACACAGATGCTGTTGGTATGTAACCCTACGCCCAGTATTGATGTTACAGGAGTATTATTTAATAAAAGTTAACATTTATTACATCAATTGAATATTTTAACATTTAAAATTTTCATTAATCGTCATTGACATCATGTTATGGGCTCTTTATGAAACACCATTGGTCTCACGTACAGAACACCGTTAAGCTTAATGATCTTCCCTCACAGGCGAAGGCGTTTCTTTAACCCACTTCTCTCTCAAACTCGTGGTCCAACAGACACCAGTCATAGTGATGAATGATGGATATTCAACAACGGAGGTGTGCTGCCAGGCTGGTAGCAACAAAGGGAGAAGTGTATTAACACCGTACCAGAGCTGTTGGTCTGGTCTATAGCATGGAGCCATGGAGCCATGTTGGTCTGGTCTATAGCATGGAGCCATGGAGCCATGTTGGTCTGGTCTATAGCATGGAGCCATGGAGCCATGTTGGTCTGGTCTATAGCATGGAGCCATGGAGCCATGTTGGTCTGGTCTATAGCATGGAGCCATGGAGCCATGTTGGTCTGGTCTATAGCATGGAGTCATGGAGCCATGTTGGTCTGGTCTAAGCATGGAGCCATGGAGCCATGTTGGTCTGTCTAAGCTGGAGCCATGGAGCCATGTTGTCTGGTCTAACTGGAGCTGGAGCCATGTTCTGGTCTAAGCTGGAGCCATGGAGCCATGTGGCTGGTCATAGCTGAGCATGAGCCATGTTGGTCTGGTCTATAGCATGGAGCCATGGAGCCCCTCTATTAGATCTTTTTTAGGACATGTCAGGGGACCAAGTCAGAGATCAGAGCTTTTGGATTCATTGTTGGTGCAAGCAATTACACAGCAACTCTTCACCATAGCGTTATTAATTGGAGGAAGGAATTGATCAGCTGGTCTCTCAACGCAATTGACCAAATTTTCTGGACAAAGAGACCGGGCGAAGGAGAGCCCTCCTGCCCTGACGGAACGTTTCCAGTTTGGATACACGATGGACTCCTGGGAGAAGTGGAGGGTCGTGTGCCTCTCGATCCTTTCCGTTGAGGATGTTGAAGAGGTGTACATAATTGGATGTATGATAACAGGCATTCTGCTGATTGGAGTTAGCAGCTTCCTGGTCTATCGCAAAAGTAAGAAGACGTTGGCAGCACTTTTGGCAATGAGGAAGCTGCCCGTCATGATTGAGGGAATGTGCAGGGCTGCCAACACTCAGACTCAAGCAACATGTGAGCTCAATCATAAGCTGGATGCGATTCTTGATCAAAATCGCAGGCTGGCTGAGATTTCTGAACTCTGTCGCAAGATGGATACCAACTTGGAGAAGTTGCCAGCTCGGCCTGGCTGAATTTGACCATCGAATTTGGCTCTATTGGATCTTAGCCACTGGGAGACTCAGAGAGACTTAAGGCAGACGGAAAATCACAGTGTCTGCCTGACCCAAAACTATTGTTATCATCATTGGCTCCCCGAGACAACTGGCCTTCCCAAGGCCGGTTATCTCTCCATTCTCCTGGATGTTATGTCGACAAGATCCCCCCTACTCCTGTGGACTTTGTTTCTGGATCAGAACTCTCCGAGGTCGTCTCCACGGCAATCGGCCGTGTCTTCGTCATCAGTACCAGACGGCAGAGACAATGGGTTGAGACTGAGCGGGAATGAAGGACACGGGCTGACACATACACACACATGAAGACAATGTACACACACACCCTTCAACTCAACGCCTTCGCGCCCCCCCCCCCCCTCCTCTCCCCTTGTCACAGTACAACTTGGAGGGTTGTTGTGAGACGCCCAGAGGCGAACACTCCCCCCCAATCTGTGCTGGGACACCTCCCCTCCCCAATGCCCTTCCCCCTCCCACATGTGCAAGTCCTTGAGTTTTGTTGTAATGTCTTATCATGTTGCTATGTGCAGAGGTGTTTTTTCCAGATCCCACACTGTGCCCCCCTACAGGAGCCTAGTCTGGGAGATGCTTTTTCCCCTCTTCTCCTTTCCTCTTGTTCTCCCTTTTCTCATCTAAGAAAACGGGGCGCCGTTGGGGCGGCGACCCTCAGTCCTCCCGCTCCTGTCCCCCCGTTATGTGTCACTGTTTTTTATGTTCTTGGACAGGATGTAACTGAAAGATAATTTTCCCTTCGGGGATTAATAAAGTTCATCTTATCTTATCTTATCTTATCTTATTACTATTACCGGCTTGTGTAAAGCAGACGTTTGGAGACAGTTCTGCCATGTTCCTGCTAGCTGTATGTGGCTGTAATAATGGATATATTAACTATAATTCATCACTTTTATTATCTTCTAATTCACCCATGGGCTGTCTGCTGTCAGCCTGTACCGTGGTGGATGGATTAACATCTCTGCTCCCAAACAACCGGCTATCGGCCAGTAGCTAGCAGTGCTAGTAGCATGACATCAACAGGATTTAATGAAGTACTAGCTATTTACTAACACGCAGGACAAAAGTACAGGGAACAACCTCTTCTACATCCATGGTCTGGGCTCTACTGGACTCCATTTTGGATCTCTTTTTTATGCCGGAGTATTGAAAGAGGGAGAGAGAGAGAGGGACGACATGCAGCAAAGGGCCCCAGGCCGGATTCGAACCCCGGGCCGCTGCAGCAAGGACTCGGCCTTGGAAGCGTAGCTCTGCTGCTGGGCGCTGATGCTGCAAGGGAACAACCAACTGACTGTCACTTCTTAGTGATATATGTTCATTGCAGGGGGCCCCGGCAACCTTTATTTTTATTTTTTTTTTTTTTTTTTTTTTTTGTATATTTTTTTTTTTTTTTTTTTTTTTTTCTCTCTCCCCTTTTTTTCTCGCCCCTCCCTCCCTCCCCTCCCCCCTCCCTCTTTTTTTAATTTTTTTTCCCCTCCCTCCCCCCCCCTCTTCTTCTTTCCCCCCCCCCCTTTTTTTCTTCCCTCCTTCATTATTCCTTCCTCCCCCTTTTTTTTTTTTTTTTTTTTCCCCCTCTTCCCTTCCTCCTTTTTCCTTTTCTTATAGAAAATACCCTCCTCCCCCCTCTTTTTCTTCCTCCTATTGTTTTTTTTCTCTTTCTCTTTTTTTTTTTTCCTCTCCCCCTCCCCTCCTTTTCTTCTTCTTCTTTTTTTTTTCTCTCCCCCCGCCCCCCGTCCCTTTCTTTTTTAATTTATCCTTTTTTTCTTCTTCCCCCTCCCTTTCTTTTTTTTTTTTTTTCTTTCTCTTTCTTTTTCTCATCTCTACATCTCGACATATATACCCCCCCCCCCCCCCGCCCGGGCCCTCTCCCCTCTCCCCCTCGTGGAGTGAGCTCTCCCCACCACGGACCTTTCCCCCCCCCCCCCCGCCATTACTTTTCTTTCATTCCTTAAAGAGAAGTATAATTATTTTATTGTCGAGTGGTTGTTCTTCTAGTCCCACTGCTGCGCCCTCTTCTGAGCTGTCTTGTTTTTTTTTTTGACCCGGAGCCCCCCCCCCCCCCCCCCCCCCCCCCCCCCCCCCCCCCCCCCCCCCCTCCCCCCCCCTCCCCTCCCCCCCCCCCCCCTTCCCCTCCCCCCGCCGCCTTCCCCTCCCCTCTTCTTTTTTTTTTCTACTTCTTTTTTTTTTTACCCCCCCCTCCTCCCCCCCCCACTATCAGATCTTTTTTTTTTTTTTTCATTCTTCCTCCACCAAGCCCACACGCGCGGCCCCCGCCGGGGCGGGCGCCGCGCCCGCCGCTGTGTGTTTCTTTTTTATTTTTTTCGGGGCTTCTCCAAAAAATATTCTCCCCCCCCCCCCCCCAAGGGGGGGGGGGAAGCACCCCTCCCCCCCCCCCGCGGGGGAGGGGGGGGTGACAGATTACCCCATAGAGTTCCGCACGCTGCCCCCCGATAGCGGGTGGAACGACGCATCTCTCCTTGACACCTTCATTCATGGGTTATCCGACGCAGTTAAGGACCAGTTGGCGCCCCTGGACCTTCCACCTACCCATCGCCCCTCACCACGACCCCCATGGGAAAGGGAGAAGGAGAGACGCAGGGGTGCGGCTCCCCAACCTCCAGAACCGACGGGGCCACCTGCTCGACTCCGCCCAGCCTGGCGTCCTTCTCCTCCTCTGGTGAGTGACCCCCCCCCCCGAGGAGCCCGGTGGCCCAGCCCGCCCCGGGAGCGACACCGCGCCCGGGGGAGGTGCATCTATTGCCCCCCTTCTCCCCCCGCGGGCCCCGCCCTGAGCCACACATCTCCTCCCCCCCCCTCTCCCCGTCCCCCCCTCCTCCGCCTGGCCGCCAAACAGCGACTAACCCTGGCCACACCCCCCTGTAGGCCAATCTCTACCTCCTCTGGCGGGGACCACCGCACCCACCCAAACCCCGGAACCACACAGCATCCCTAACCCCCCCCCTTCTTCCTCCGAACCACCCCCCAACTTGGGGGGGGGGAACCCCCCCCCCCCCCCCTCCTCCCGCCCCCCCCGATGGGGCACACGCCACCCACCCCCCCCCCCCTACACACCCCGGCGCCGGCCTACAACCCAATTTCAAAAGGCAGAGCCACCACACCCCCCCCCCCCCCCCCCCCCCCCCCCCCCCAAAAAAAAAAAAATATGATTAAACTTTAATTAAATTTTTAAACCTCCCTTTCTTGGTTGTTTTTGGGTCACACTTTGTGTTAACACCTCCAGGGGCCAGGGACAAGTGACACTAGATAAATATTCATCAGAGCAGATATAGATATAGATATAGGTACTCCCCCTTATGATTCTAGGCTTAGATCCAAGTGGATTTGCAGTTTCAGAGCTGAAAGAATAACTGAATTTGGACATGCTTTTAATGGTTGGAGAAGAGGGGTGATATTTAAAATACTGCATATAACTGCCATCACAGAAGTCTTTGTAAACTCCCCTTACTGTATATAAAATAAATAAAATCTGTCAGCCTTGCATAAATAATAAACCCTGTGCGGATACCAAAACTACAAAATAAAAGCTTGTCCCACAAAAAGGAGGACAAAGTTGGACATGCTCAGTAAATGTACTATATACTGATTATTTCCATCATCATGGTTTAGCCTCATCTTGGGGCAGATGTTTGCAGAGTTGGGCCATTCATTATTATTGAATACTGAGTATTTGATCCACTTCATTAACATATCTTTAAGAAATGAAAGTTCATGTAATGTAAAACATTGATAGTAACTACAGTCACAAAATTACCTCACAGTATCAACAGTTTATCAGTTTAGTACTTTTCTTTGGTTTGGACTTCATAGGGTTGGTGGTGGTAAATGATGGACCAGTGAGTATGATGACGAGGTTACAATGAAAGTTATGAAGCACTCTCACAAATTTAAGCAAAGAGTGGGCCTGATGAGGGAGTGATCTGGACCACAGCCAAATGTCTCCAGGAATAGAAACCAGCTCCTCACTTTTCCCCTCAGTCTCTTCTGCTTCATTTCCCTGTCATCACACACTCAACGGCGTGCAGCTCTTCCTCTCTTGGCTACCTTGTTCGTGATTTGCGCACAAATTTAACTGTACACAGAGATGAAGTCATGACAAACTACTCATCGTCCTTAGAAGACACCCAGATGATTTTACTGTAATTGCTTTTAGGGCACTTTTCAAATCCATGTGAAATATTGTAAACCAAAACGGCTAGTCTGCTGTGATCTATCGTACCAAACACAGAGGCACAGTAAATAACCACTCAGAGAGGCCTTGGAATGACTCACTTTGCCTCATTGTGTGGTTTACAACACCGCTCCATGCCAAAACACACTTGTTAAACACTTAGCTGAAGACAAAGGGCAGAGAACTACGTCTATGTGGACATTGGTTTATCTAAAGAGAGCATTTCCTCTCTGCTTAGTGGTTCATAGTGATCGAGCTGAGGTGAGTCAGGAGCCCAATCACTGGGGAGAAATGTTGGCATTGTACGATTCTGTAGAGATACGTTGAATGTGGATGTTTGTTTTTTAATTATTTTTTTAATGTAGATGTTTTTGCGTTCTGGCGGCGCAAGTGACATAGTACATGGAGCAGCTGTTTCTGAAAGTTTTGATCGATATAGCTAATTTCCCCATTTATGGGAACTGTAATGAACTGCTACGTAGTTCCCGTTTGAATTATATTAAGGCTTAAAGTTTGGCATAATTAAGGGTGTAGCCGCTTTGAGTGACACATGGGTGTTGTACCAGAAACCTATGGGTCACATCATGGAAACTACCTTCATATCTTATACAGCCTGTGGTCGGCCGTGTTCTGGTGACTGGGTTGAAGGAAGACAATCTTACAGTCAGACAGAGAAACACTGAAGAAAATGAACACAATCAATCAAACAAACTAACTCTCCAATACCATGTCCATATGTGGCATCTAGATGACCAGCAGACACCCAGAGGAGTGCAAAGCAGATAACAGCCCAACTGGTGGTTGGGGAATGAAAGCTAGTGTTCAACCCTGAGGGCCTTTAAATAGACCACACTCATCACTGACCATATCTCCACTGGCCTCTTTGCATAGCATGACCCCTAATTGGTGAAATTCAACCACACACCCGACCCCCTCCCTCTTTTTTGTCCACAAGGTGATAAGTGGAGACTGTAGGCTACAAGTATACCATTAAATAGCATGTATTTTATAGCAGAGGTTATTCAACTTTTCAGCCCGTGACCTAAATAAGAAAATGATTGTCTGGCCCCAGGTCTCAGGCTCATTAAAATATATTGGTTTTCATGACATCCAGGGACCCACTGCCAGCTATAGGCCTGTGACCTGTTTTGGTTCCTAATGTAAAGTTTCCAAAATTAAGTTTAACAAGATACTTGACTGGCTGTTATTACAGCATGCAGTGTATTATCATCCTATTTTTTTTTATTTTATTTTATTGGATCTTCAGGTTAGATCAGAATGAGAATGAGTCACCCAGAGTTTTACAGACAGATGATACTGACACACAACAAGAAATACCCAGACCCTTAACTTATGTAAAGGCAACAATACCACAGTGTGAAAATACTCTGTCTTTTTGATATAAATATATGTACAGATTATATATATCAAAACAGATCTCTCTCTCTCTCTCTCTCTCTCTCTCTCTATATATATATATATATATATATATATATATATATATATATATATATATATATATACAGTACAGACCAAAAAGTTTGGACACACCTTCTCATTCAATGAGTTTTCTTTCTTTTCATGACTATTGACGTTGTAGATTCACACTGAAGGCATCAAAACTATGAATTAACATGTGGAAATATATACTTAACAAAAAAGTGTAAAACAACTGAAAATACACTTTATATTGTAGTTTCTTCAAAGTAGCCTCCTTTTGCTCTGATTACTGCTCCACACACTCTGCATCCTCTTGATGAGCTTCAAGAGGTCGTCACCTGAAATGGTCTCCACTTCACAGGTGAGCCCTGTCAGGTTTAATCAGGGGGATTTCTGGCCTTATAAATGGGGTTGGGACCATCAGAAGTCAGGTGGAGACACAGCTGATAGTCCTACTGAATAGACTGTTAGAATTTGGATTATGGCAGAAAAAAGCAGCTAAGTAAAGAAAAATGAGTGGCCATCATTACTTTAAGAAATGAAGGTCAGTGAGTCCCAAAAATTGGGAAAACTTTGAAAGTGTCCCCAAGTGCAGTCGCAAAAACCATCAAGCGCTACAAAGAAAGTGGCTCACATGAGGACCGCCCCAGGAAAGGAAGACCAGGAGTCACCTCTGCTGAGGAGGATCAGTTGATCCGAGTCACCGGCCTCAGAAATGGCAGGTTAACAGCAGCTCAGACTAGAGACCAGGTCAATGCCACACAGAGTTCTAGCAGCAGACACATCTCTAGAACAACTGTTAAGAGGAGACTGTGTGAATCAGGCCTTCATGGTAGAAGAGCTGCTAGGAAACCACTGCTAAGGACACGCAACAAGCAGAGAGACTTGTTTGGGCTAAAGACCACCAGGAATGGACATTAGACCAGTGGAAATCTGGGCTTTGGTCTGATGAGTCCAGATCTGAGATTTTTGGTTCCAACCACCGTGTCTTTGTGGAACCAGAAAAGGTGAACGGATGGACTCTACATGCCTGGTTCCCACCGTGAAGCCTGGAGGAGGAGGTGTGATGGTGTGGGGGGGCTTTGCTGGTGACACTGTTGGGGATTTATTCAAACTGAAGGCCTACTGAACCAGCATGGCTACCACAGCATCTAGCAGCAGCATGCTATTCCATCCGGTCTGCGTTTAGTTGGACCATCATTTATTTCTCAACAGGACAATGACCCCAAACACACCTCCAGGCTGTGTGAGGGCTATTTGACCCAGAAGGAGAGTGATGGGGTGCTGGACCAGATGACCTGGCCTCCACAGTCACCGGACCTGAACCCGATCCAGATGGTTTGGGGTGAGCTGGACCGCAGAGTGAAGGCAAAAGAGCCAACAAGTGCTCAGCATCTCTGGGACTCCTTCAAGACTGTTGGAGACCATTTCAGGTGACGACCTCTTGAAGCTCATCAAGAGGATGCAGAGTGTGGGAGCAGTAATCAGAGCAAAAGGAGGCTACTTTGAAGAAACTACAATATCAGACATATTTTCAGTTGTTTCACACTTTTTTGTTAAGTACATATTTCCACATGTGTTAATTCATAGTTTTGATGCCTTCAGTGTGAATCTACAATTTTCATAATCATGAAAATAAAGAAAACTCTTTGAATGAGAAGGTGTGTCCAAACTTTTGGTCTGTGCTATATATATATATATATATATATATATATATATATATATATATATATATATATATATATATATATATATATATATATATATATGTACATACATCGCTGAAATTGATTGCTAAATGGGAAAAATTAAACACAACACACAGACAACATGTCTCCCTCCAGTCTGGAAGTCTGTGTTGACCAGCTGGCCTCCATCTTCACACTGATCTTCAACAGATCACTGGAGCTGTGTCACTGTCCAAATACTGTCAGTCCTTCTCATCATATACAGCTGATATCTATACATAATCATCCAGTACAGCCATTCAGCATTTATTTCTTTGCACTACTTGTATTTGTACTAGTTGTCTACAACTTACAGAACACTTGACTTATACTGTATACGTTTTATGTTGTTTCTCATTTTATTGTTGGTCATTGGTGCTTTTATATATCATCCATCCAACTGCTTATCCTGGAGCTGATCCCAGCTGGCATTGGGTGAAGGCAGGTTCACCTGGACAGGTCTCCAGTCCATCACAGGGCACATAGAGACAGACACCATTCACACCTACGGGACATTTAGAGTCATCAATTAACCTGCATGTCTTTGGACTGTGGGAGGAAGCTGGGGGACCCGGAGAAAACCCACGCTAGCATGGAGAGATCATGCAAACTCCACACAGAAGAGCCCCAAGCCGGATTCGAACCTGTGACCCTCTTGCTGTGAGGTGACAGTGCTGACCGCTATATTCCTCACCTTTATTTGTCCAACGTTGTTGTTCTTTTGACCTTTATCATAAACAGATGAGAATTGTTTAAGATGCTGGCATGATCAATGATTCGATCACCAAAGCCAGCAGGTACAATATTTTATGGTATCCAACGATGAGAAGTTTCTGTCTGGACCACAGTGACCATCTCCAGAGCCTCTCCGCTAACATTTAAAAGTGTCTCTTTTAAGTGTCTCTAAACCCATCAAATAATGGTGCTTCCTGTGGACAGGAAACAGGAAAGTTGTTCCACAGTGACTTTGAGTATAATGTGCTGGCATCATTACAGCGGGGCCGGTGCAGAGCTATTGAGTGCTGCATAATTTATTAGATTTCATGAGGGTGATTATTTCAGATTGAAATAGATGTGATCCTGAATTGTTCTGCTCCATTGCTCGGTGTGAAATGAGTAATGAGCCCGTGGACTGGGGACGGAGCAGGCTGGACATACAGACCAGAGACATAAAGTCAAGGAGCAGTAGGGAGGGGGACAGGGGGACACTGGTGCATTGAAGGTGAGCTTTAATTCGGCATCAATAGCTCTGAAAATTGAGATATTTTCAAGGAAGTTTTCAATTACAAATCAACTTTTGCATTATTGCCAAAAAACTGTGATAAACTCCATCAACAGAGAAGATCTATCCATCTATATACACATACATATATATATATATATATATCTTGGGACTCTTCTGTGTGGAGTTTGCATGTTCTCCCCGTGTAAGCCTGGGTTTTCTCCGGGTTCTCGGCTTCCTCCCACAATCCAAAGACATGCTGTTTAGGTTAATTGATGACTCTAAATTGCCATTAGGTGTGGATGTGAGTGTGAATAGTTGTCTGTCTCTATGTTGTCTGTCTCTATGTGCCCTGCGATGGACTGGAGACCTGTCCAGGGTGAACCCTGCCTTCGACCAATGCCAGCTGGGATCGGCTCCAGCCCCCCCGCGACCCCTAACGGGATAAGCGGTTGACGATGGATGGATATAGATGGATATATATATATATATATATATATATATATATATATATATATATATATATATATCTATATCTATATATATATGTATATATGTATGTATGGGTAGATATGTATATATATATATATATATATAGATATATATATATATAGATGCATGGGTGGGTGGCTGGATGGATGGATCCATGGATGGGTGGATGGGTGGGTGGATGAGTGGGTGGATGGGTGGATGGATGGATGGGTGGATGGGTGGATGGGTGGGCTCCAGGTGGAAACACACTCAGCTGGTCTGTAACTGAGTGGATGGATGGGTGGATGGGTGGATGAATGGGTGGATGGGTGGATGGATGGATGGGTGGATGGGTGGATGGATGGGTCGGTGGATGGGTGGATGGATGGATGGGTGGATGGGTGGATGGGTGGATGGATGGTGGGTGGATGGATGGGTCGGTGGATGGGTGGGTGGATGAGTGGGTGGATGGGTGGATGGGTGGATGGATGGATGGGTGGATGGGTGGATGGATGGATGGGTGTGCTCCAGGTGCAAACACACTCAGCTGCTCTGTAACTGAGTGGATGGATGGGTGGATGGATGGATGGGTGGATGGGTGGATGGGTGTGCTCCAGGTGCAAACACACTCAGCTGCTCTGTAACTGAGTGGATGGATGGGTGGATGGATGGATGGATGGGTGGATGGATGGATGGGTGGATGGGTGGATGGGTGTGCTCCAGGTGCAAACAGACTCAGCTGCTCTGTAACTGAGTGGATGGATGGGTGGATGGATGGTTGGGTGGATAGATGGATGGGTGGATGGGTGTGCTCTAGGTGCAAACACACTCAGGTGCTCTGTAACTGAGTGGATGGATGGGTGGATGGATGGATGGGTGGATGGATGGGTCGGTGGATGGGTGGATGGGTGGATGGATGGCTGGGTGGATGGATGGGTCGGTGGATGGGTGGGTGGATGAGTGGGTGGATGGGTGGATGGATGGATGGGTGGATGGGTGGATGGATGGATGGGTGTGCTCCAGGTGCAAACACACTCAGCTGCTCTGTAACTGAGTGGATGGATGGGTGGATGGATGGATGGGTGGATGGATGGATGAGTGGGTGGGTGGGTGGATGGATGGATGGGTGGATGGGTGTGCTCCAGGTGCAAACACACTCAGCTGCTCTGTAACTGAGTGGATGGATGGGTGGATGGATGGTTGGGTGGATAGATGGATGGGTGGATGGGTGTGCTCTAGGTGCAAACACACTCAGGTGCTCTGTAACTGAGTGGATGGATGGGTGGATGGGTGGATGGATGGATGGATGGGTGGATGGATGGATGGGTGGATGGGTGGAGGTGCAAACACACTTAGCTGGTCGGTGGCTGAGTGGATGGATGGGTGGATGGATGGATGGGTGGGTGGATGGGTGGATGGATGGATGGGTGGATGGATGGATGGATGGATGGATGGGTGGATGGGTGGGTGGATGAGTGGGTGGATGGGTGGATGGATGGATGGGTGGATGGGTGGATGGGTGGATGGGTGTCTCCAGGTGCAAACACACTCAGCTGCTCTGTAACTGAGTGGATGGATGGGTGGATGGATGGATGGATGGGTGGATGGGTGGATGGATGGGTGGATGGGTGGATGGGTGGATGGATGGATGGGTGGATGGGTGGATGGATGGATGGGTGGATGGGTGGATGGATGGATGGGTGGATGGGGGTGGATGGATGGATGGGTAGGTGGATGGGTGGGTGGATGGGTGGATGGGTGGATGGGTGGATGGGTGGATGGATGGATGGGTGGATGGGTGTGCTCCAGGCGCAAACACACTCAGCTGCTCTGTAACTGAGTGGATGGATGGGTGGATGGATGGATGGTGGGTGGATGGGTGGATGGATGGGTGGATGGGTGCATAGGTGGAAGCACGGACTCATGGCTGGGTGGTGGATGGACTGAGTGGATGGGTGGGTGGATGGATGGGTGGATGGGTGGATGGGTGGATGGATGGATGGATGGATGAGGGATGGGTGGATGGGTGGATGGATGGATGGGTGGATGGATGGATGGGGGATGGGTGGATGGATGGATGGGTGGATGGGTGGATGGGTGGCTGAGGTGGAAGCACACGTCAGCTGCTGGGTGGGTAACTGAGTGGGTGGATGGGTGGATGGGGATGGGTGGATGGGTGGATGGGTGGATGGATGGATGGGTGTGCCCAGTGGAAACACACTAGCCCTAATGGGGTGGATGGGTGGATGGATGGATGGGTGGATGGATGGATGGATGGGTGGATGGATGGATGGGTGGATGGGTGGATGGGTGGGGGGGTGCTCCAGGTGCAAACAGACTCAGCTGCTCTGTAACTGAGTGGATGGATGGGTGGATGGATGGTTGGGTGGATAGATGGATGGGTGGATGGGTGTGCTCTAGGTGCAAACACACTCAGGTGCTCTTTAACTGAGTGGATGGATGGGTGGATGGATGGATGGGTGGATGGATGGGTCGGTGGACGGGTGGATGGGTGGATGGATGGCTGGGTGGATGGATGGGTCGGTGGATGGGTGGGTGGATGAGTGGGTGGATGGGTGGATGGATGGATGGGTGGATGGATGGATGGATGGATGGGTGTGCTCCAGGTGCAAACACACTCAGCTGCTCTGTAACTGAGTGGATGGATGGGTGGATGGATGGATGGGTGGATGGATGGATGAGTGGGTGGGTGGGTGGATGGATGGATGGGTGGATGGGTGTGCTCCAGGTGCAAACACACTCAGCTGCTCTGTAACTGAGTGGATGGATGGGTGGATGGATGGTTGGGTGGATAGATGGATGGGTGGATGGGTGTGCTCCAGGTGCAAACACACTCAGGTGCTCTGTAACTGAGTGGATGGATGGGTGGATGGGTGGATGGATGGATGGATGGGTGGATGGATGGATGGGTGGATGGGTGTGCTCCAGGTGCAAACACACTTAGCTGCTCTGTAACTGAGGGAGGAAGGGGAGGAGGAGAAGGTGGATGGGTGGATGGGTGGATGGATGGATGGGTGGATGGATGGATGGGTGGATGGGTGGGTGGATGAGTGGGTGGATGGGTGGATGGATGGATGGGTGGATGGATGGATGGGTGTGCTCCAGGTGCAAACACACTCAGCTGCTCTGTAACTGAGTGGATGGATGGGTGGATGGATGGATGGATGGGTGGATGGGTGGATGGATGGGTGGATGGGTGGATAGGTGGATGGATGGATGGATGGATGGGTGGATGGATGGATGGGTGGATGGGTGGGTGGATGGATGGGTGGATGGGTGGATGGATGGATGGATGGATGAATGGGTGGATGGGTGGATGGGTGGATGGATGGATGGGTGGATGGATGGATGGGTGGATGGATGGATGGATGGAAATGGGTGGATGGGTGGATGGATGGATGGGTGGATGGGTGGATGGATGGATGGATGGATGAATGGGTAGATGGGTGGATGGATGGATGGGTGGAAGATGGATGAATGGGTGGATGGATGGATGGGTGGATGGGTGGATGGATGGATGGGGATGGATGGGTGGATGGGTGGATGGATGGATGAAGGGTGGATGGGTGGATGGGTGGATGGGTGGATGGTTGGATGGATGGAGAATGGGTGGATGGGTGGATGGATGGATGGATGGATGGGTGGATGGGTGGATGGATGGATGGATGGATGAATGGGTGGATGGGTGGATGGGTGGATGAAGGGGTGGATGGGTGGATGGGTGGATGGATGAATGGGTGGATGGGTGGATGGATGGTGGGTGGATGGATGGATGGGTGGATGGATGTGGGATGGGTGGATGGGTGGATGGATGAATGGGTGGATGGATGGATGGGTGGATGGATGGATGGATGGATGGATGGGTGGATGGATGGATGGATGGATGGGTGGGTGGATGGATGGATGGATGGATGGATGAATGGGTGGATGGGTGGATTGATGGATGGATGAATGGGTGGATGGGTGGATGGGGGAGGATGGATGGATGAATGGGGGAGGAGGAGGGTGGAGGAGGATGGATGGGAGGTGGATGGGTGGATGGATGGATGGATGGATGAATGGGTGGATGGGTGGATGGATGGATGGGTGGAGGGGGAGGATGGATGAATGGGTGGATGGGTGGATGGGTGGATGGGTGGATGGGTGGATGGGTGGATGGATGGATGGATGGATGAATGGGTGGATGGGTGGATGGATGGATGGGTGGAAATGGATGGATGGATGGATGGGTGGATGGATGGAGGAGGAGAATGGGTGGATGGGTGGATGGATGGATGGATGAATGGGTGGATGGGTGGATGGGATGGATGGGTGGATGGGTGGATGGGTGGATGGATGGATGGATGAATGGGTGGATGGGTGGATGGGTGGATGGATGGATGGATGGAATGGGTGGATGGGTGGATGGATGGATGGATGGATGGATGGATGAATGGGTGGATGGGTGGATGGATGATGGGTGGATGGATGAATGGGTGGATGGGTGGATGGGTGGATGGATGGATGGATGAATGGGTGGATGGGTGGATGGGTGGATGGATGGATGGATGGGTGGATGGGTGGATGGGTGGATGGATGGATGGATGGATGAATGGGTGGATGGGTGGATGGATGGATGGGTGGATGGGTGGAGGATGGATGGATGGGTGGATGGGTGGATGGATGGATGGGTGGATGGATGGATGGGTGGATGGATGGATGGATGGATGAATGGGTGGATGGGTGGATGGATGGATGGGTGGATGGGTGTGCTCCAGGTGCAAACACACTCAGCTGCTCTGTAAATGAGTGGACGGACGGCCAGCCGTCGCTGCTGCAGCCTTGTCACAGGCACACAGGGAGGAAGCAGAGAAACGAGTAACGTAATGGCCACAGATTCTTCAATTTAACTCCCTATCGATTTCTCTTGTCTCCACCTCGCTGGTGTCCCCGTCCTCCACTGCAACAGGCCTGACAGACAGAGAGGGACTGTCTCAGCTGTAGCATCAGGAGGTACAGGACTTAGTACGAGCCTGGTTGTCAGCCTTCAGCCTCTTCTGGCTGCCACGCTGCACAAGAAGAAATTCAATGTAATGCCACAAAATTGAATTTTGTGCCACATAATGTAAATGGTTGGACTTGGTGTTACAGTGTGATGTTTGCATATCACTACAGGTACTTTGTCATTTCATTCATTAATCAAATAACCAGTCGACACATTTGTTGTTTGTAAAAGGGCCTCTTTGTGATTAAACTTCAGTAGCATGCCAGCTGATGCTTTGCTGAGGTACTGAATCATTTTTGTACATATGTATTTTCTTGTAAACTTTAGCCACTTTAATCTCAGAGAATATACACAGTATATATATATATATATATATATATATATATATATATATATATATATACATATATACAGGCCAGCTCCAATAGACTTTTGATGTCTTGCGGGCCAAATGCAATAGTTTGAGACAGAGCGTGAGTTTGACACCTGTGGTTTAAAGGGTCCGATTCTCAGTCTTACTGGCATTACTCAGATAGGATTACTGAAAATTGTTTAATTTGGTGATGAGGAGACACACCCAGCCTCTCACAGGCTTCTTCCAGACGTCCACCCTGCCTGCTCCGACACAGCGCCAGCTAGAGTAGCCTGGAAACCAGTACATCCAATAGTCCGTTAATGGCAGCTCTCCTCCAAGTGATCTCAGGCTCTTGTTGAATGTGTTATGTAAAGTTTTAAGAACAAGGAAAATAAGTTCTAAAGGTCTGTGAATTTGCTTGACTAGAGCAACCGATAGCAGCCATAAGAGATGTTGACACACTGTACCTTTAAGACCACAGTCGTTAAGAAGTGAAAAAGTCAATGTCCAAGGCTTTAACTGCAGTTGGTAGTTTTATTGCAGAATTAAGCAGGGCAAAGCATACAACTCAAAAATGATTAAAATTCAATAATTGGAATTGAAGATTTGGTACAAATGATGAATTATTGTAACTGAGAAAAATATATGAAAACCTGATAAAACTGAGTCGATGCTGAACAGTTAAGAGTCTGTTTTAGGCGGAGACTGAGAGGAAGTGTAGCTGATCAGGCCACACTTCTTTTGCTGATGGAAAAGAGGAAAATCTACAGTGTCTCTTGAAGTCCTTGAATCCAACAACTGGAGGGCAGAGACCTTGATAATCCAAACTGCATGATTTCATGACTGGTTTGGAAATGTTAAATGTCCCAAAGTTCGGTCTTCCTATTTTCCAGCTGTAGAATTTATCAAATTTCCAATTTGGGAAGTCGCACCATCCGTCTCAGAAACTGAACAAGGATTTATCCCCAGTTCAGGAGGATTTAATCAAACTTGCTTGAACACCATCCGAAGGAAGATTAACACAAAATACTACGTGTTCTACTCTTTTATATGCCAGGCTTTACATAGAAGATCAAAGGGAATGTAACACAACTAATACAATATCTTCATTTTCATCTTCATCTTCATCTTCAACCTCTTATCCTGGGTCGGGTCACGGGGCCAACAGCTCCAGCAGGGACCCCAAACTTCCCTTTCCTGGGCCACATTAACCAGCTCTGACTGGGGGATCCCGAGGCGTTCCCAGGCCAGTGTGGAGATATAATCTCTCCACCTAGTCCTGGGTCGTCCCCGGGGCCTCCACCCAGCTGGTCCTGCCTGGAACACCTCCCTAGGGAGGCGCCCAGGAGGCATCCTTACCAGATACCCGAACCACCTCAACTGGCTCCTTTCAACGCAAAGGAGCAGCAGCTCTACTCCGAGTCCCTCATGGATGACTGAGCTTCTCACCTTATCTCTAAGGGAGACGCCAGCCATCCATTTCCTGAATCCAAACCCATTTCGGCCGCTTGTACTCGCGATCTAGTTCTTTGGGTCCTGACCCAGCCCTCATGACCATAGGTGAGAGTAGGAACGAAGACTGACCGGTAGATAGAGAGCTTTGCCTTCCGGCTCAACTCTCTCTTCGTCACAACGGTGCGGTACAGCGACTACAATACCGCCCCCGCTGCTCCGATTCTCCGGCCAATCTCACGTTCCATTGTTCCCTCACTCGTGAACAAGACCCCGAGGTACTTGAACTCCTTCACTTGGGGTAAAGACTCATTCCCTACCTGGAGTAGACAATCCATCGGTTTCCTGCTGAGAACCATGGCCTCCGATTTTGAGATGCTGATCCTCATCCCAGCTGCTTCACACTCGGCTGCGAACCGATCCAGTGAGCGCTGGAGGTCGCAGACCGATGATGCCAGCAGAACCACATCATCTGCAAAAAGCAGCGATGAGATCCTCAGCACACCGATCTACAAACTCCCCTCCTCCCGACTATGCCTTGATATCCTGTCCATGAATATCACGAACAGGATTGGAGACAAGGCGCAGCCCTGGCGGAGGCCAACCCCCACCGGAAACGAGTCCGACTTACTGCCGAGAACCCGAACACAGCTCTCGCTTTGGGTGTACAGAGGTTGGATGGCCCTGAGAAGTGACCTTCTCACCCCATACTCCCGCAGCACCTCCCACAGTATACCCCGGGGGACCCGATCGTACGCCTTCTCCAAGTCTACAAAACACATGTAGACTGGATGGGCAATACAATACAATATGTATTATGTATACGCATGCTATGATATGAAGCTCCACAGGTCAGCACTGTCAAGACAGCGTGGAATCGGCCAAGTCAAATCTGAGCTCACCGAATTTGAAATTTGTGCAGATTTACTTCAACCCTGTGAGCAAGTCCACTGATGGTGCTGGGTCCATTGAGAGTGAGATACCTACAGTCTGATTGTCAGTTTATTTGTCAGCCTCTCCTCCCCTTCAGATGTGTTGCCAGGTTTGCAGATGGGATCTGTCCCTCTGTGTCTTTGTGTTGTGATGCCAGGCAGATTCCTCAAGTGCTGCTGTGGGACAGGTGTTTGGCACCAGAGGCCACTGTGGGAAGTCTTGGCATTGCCCAGCAGACTTACCCTGAGAGTTGGCATTGAGCGAGCACTCCTTGGCAGCTGTGCCAGCTGTGGAATACTTCATGATCCTTTTTCCCTTTGCTCCACCTTCCTGTCTTACTCAGTCACTTTGCTGAACTGAATTTCTGAATTTCCCCACTGTGGGACTAATAAAGGAATATCTTTCTTTTCTTTTTTTCTTTCTTTTACTCTGTCTGTGGCAAAGTTTAGTCTGATGTATCTGGGGATGTACAGAAGTAGTAATTAAGGATGAGAGTATGACCTCCAGCTGGTGATTACCATAAGACAAGCACCAGTAAGCACAAAAACTATTTATCATCTCTCTGTCTTAATAAATAATCATTTAGGTGGTGGTGGGCAAATGCAGTCATGCCATGAATGTCTGTGGAGCGCCCGGCCTTTTTTGGCTCTCGCTCCTGTTTGATAATTTCATGGCTCCAGATAAAACCTCTTTAGTTACGGTGGGTGGAGTGGCATTGTTCATGCAGATCATGTGGCATAATGAAACTTTGCACTTAGACTGGCATATAACAACAAAACATTGTGTAATTGTACACAGTTACCTACATTAAGTAAAACATTAGTTAAGGAGGAAATACTATAATTTGTAGAGGTATCATTTTACTCAGCAAAACATAAGTCTGTAAAGAGTAGTTCCACTCCTTTCCTGTCAGTCTGACTAACCCACCACCCTTATTGAGGCTTTGCCCACCAATCAGTGCTGTTAATTGCAGTGCAGCAGTTAAGGACCCCGGATGGCTCACATTATCTTTATTTACTGGCCTAATTGTCACACGGATGGCAGCCTCGAATGGAGCTCTGCAGCACTGAAGACTGATCACTCACTCAAATGAAACACAAGACACCGGGGACGCACTAATGCAGGGAAGGATGTAGGAGTGCAGGCGGAGTAAAGGAAAGTGAAAATGAAAAGAGTAACAACAGAAAAGTTTACAGATTACAAGTTTAGTGAGGTGATAAAAAAGGAGCAAGAGGAGGAGGAACAAAGGGAGCCAGTGGTGTCTTCGCTAATGATGCTGCTGGAAATGAAGAAGACAAAGAGTTCGTAGTTGCTGAGGTACTGCAGTAGTAGAAAAGAGGATCGCAGTACAGGGAGCTGGAGTCAGTTAGCGCTCATGTGGTGGGACGCCAAGACAAGAGAAGACGAAAGAGAAGAGAAATGGAGGTGAAGCAGCAGACAGTGAGGACAAGGCAGCCGGCAGCTACTGCTAAAGGCTAAAGTATTAATCTTCCCCATTAGGACTGGTGAGACAGATATGCATATTAGCCCAGTGAGCAGCAGCACCATGCGCCTACACCTCCATGTACTGCTACATACACACACCTCGACACACATACAAGCACAGACTCATACAGTGTAAGTACTATTGATTACAATCCTTCTTCCCACTGCTAATTTCAAGGTGCTTTGTCTTCTTCTTCATGCTTATCTAGTGTCTGTGTGTGTGTGTCTGTGCGTGTGTGTGTTGTGTGTGTGTGTGTGTGTGTGTGTGTGCGTGTGTGTGTGTGTGAGACAAGATTGGGAGGACAATGAATACAGCTGTGGGACAGTGTTTAAGCATGTGTGAGTTTTACTGCATGAAATGCCTACAAAAAGAAAAAAAAAACTTAAAAATCTCTGACAGCTGTTACATGTATTACATGTGTACTGTGTGTATGTATATACTGTATACAGTATATGATTGTAGGATGTGAGTTTATGTATTGCATGAAAAATAATCACATTTTCATATGTGAATACGTTGTGATCCTACGGTGGCCCTGAAGCTCAATGTACTGCAACACTGACACAAGTTAGTTGTGTTTTCTGTCTTTGCAGCGGTTCTTTTTCCTAAATGTTGAATATACGTGTATATACGTGTGTTTTCTTAATTTGCAGTGCATCGAGCTTTCAGGGCCACTGTAGGATTACGATGTGTTCATGTGAAAATGTGGTTATTTCTCAAGCACTGCACACAGACTCACATCATTAATAAAGACAGTTATGTCAGTTGTTCTCCCTCTCACAGCTACCTTCCTTAGTTGTCTCCTCATATCTCTGCCTGTCCTGTAACAAGCTGTGTGAGCGACTGAACGCCCATTACTCTGCTAACTGCCTCCTCAGAAGCCCAACACAGCAGACGCATGCTGGTAGTTTACACCAGGCTGCCAGCCGGAGGGGGGGTGTTTGTGTCTGCTATCACAACCTGACTGAAAGGCTGCTGTGCTGTCGTGACACTGCCAACTGTCCCCCAACGTCCTCTTTACCAGCAGCACAAATACCCTCTTTGCACTTTCTTTTCTCCTCTCCTCCCCTCTCCTCTCCTCTCGTCTCCTCTCCTCCCCTCTCCTCCTCTCCTCTCCTCCTCCCCTCTCCTCTCCTCCCCTCTCCTCTTGTCTCCTCCCCTCTCCCTCTCCTCTCCTCTTGTCTCCTCCCCTCTCCTCCTCTCCTCTCCTCCTCCCCCTCTCCTCTCCTCCCCTCTCCTCTTGTCTCCTCCCCTCTCCTCTCCTCTCCTCCCCTCTCCTCTTGTCTCCTCCCCTCTCCTCCTCTCCTCTCCTCCTCCCCTCCTCTCCTCCCCTCTGTCCTCTCTGTCCTTGCTAAATGCACCTATGAGTATTACTGCTGTTGTGGCTTTCTTGAAGGTGGATGTTTTCCTTTGGTTGAGTGTCAGAAACGGTGACAACCACTCTGGGGGTTTTCACACTTATGAAGAGACAACCACAGGCACACTGGTGCACATCAGAGTGTGCGACGGCGCTGTCTGCTCCCTCCTGTCGCCTCATTTGTTTCTGCATCAGGCTGCTCTCAGAGGAGGCCTCGCTTCTGCCCTTGTCAGCAAACATCAGCTCGCTCTTTCTCGTCCTCTCACTTTCCCTCCTCCTCATCTTTTTCCTCTCGCTTTCTTCACCTCCGCTTTTTTTTATTTCACTGCTCTCCACCTCTCCACACATGGCCGTTTATTTCCCCTTATCTCCCCTCACATCCTCCTCGTTGCCTTCAGTCCATCCTCTTGCTGTGCCAATACGGTAAATCTCTTCTTTATTAATCTCTTTGCTCTCACTATCTCCCCTCCTGTTCTTGTTTTTGTGTCTGAGGTTGTCATAGTCAGGGACAGACAGAAGATCATCGAAGCCCATCACAGATTCTCCATCTCTGAGTAAACGACAGCAGCACACCGCTGATGTTTGTTCGCCTCTATGTTTGAATGAGTGCTGTAGGTTCTTTCTCCACAGCAGAGTAGTTCAGGTGTGAAGGAGGGTCGAGCCAGAACAGAGCAGCGAGTAAGGTAGGAGAGTGTGTGTGTGTGTGTGTGTGTGTGTGTGTGTGTGTGTGTGTGTGGGAGTGTGTTGAGGATGAGGCGATTGCTGGGGGAAACATACAGAAGGAGAAGTGAAATTTACCGCTTCATCAAGTCATCCAGTCACACACACACACACACACACACACACACACACACACACACACACACACACACACACACACACACACACACACAGACACACAGGGCACCTGCCCTAACTATCCATCTAAGTACTTTACTTTATAGCTTTTACCAGGAGTACTGCTCCTACACATCCTCCCCCAGTTTCCTGCTCCACCATGCACAAAGTGGAAAGACGGGTCAGCCATTTCTCTCTTCCTCAAAGAAGTCATTCATCGTCATTATTACATTTCAATGTTGATTTATCGTCTCGCTTTTTGTTTTTTACCAACTGGTCATTCATATTGAAACAGAGCAGCTGTTCTGTTGTTTGTGCGTAATCCTGGAAGTGCTGAAACTTCAGTATGTAAGTTACTTGGCAAATAAATTAACTCTGACTTGTGGTTTCAAATGGGACATGATCACTGGTCTCCTCTGGTGTTTTTTGACCCTCCCATGCGCCCCGACCTTCTTCTGTTGAGTTTGCTTCTTTTTATACTTTCCAGGTCACACTTATGTGGATGACATAAAAATTGATTTCATACTGACCATCACAAAAAGTTGAATTCATGGCTATGTACACAGATAAGTGCTGTGCGACTGGGCTGGTGGTATCCCTTAAACGTCTCACCTCCAGCCCTGTCACCACTAGCTGGCCCACTCAAACTTCCTTTCTTCAGGATACTAGTGCAGTGCTTCGTTCGGCCCGATTGCTTGGCCCTGAGAAGTCCTGCTTGCATCGTTGTCAAGACACAGTCTTAATATCTATCGATCACGAGTGGCGATGACACCTGCCAATCCCAATTTCGTCTGCGTCTCGTTCCCCTGCTGCATGCTTCGCGAAGATGCTGAGCGTCTGAAGGTCACAGCGTGGATGTATGGATGGATGTCAGGGCCGGCACGGCAGACGGTCAGTGAGTTCAGCCCCATATGTATGTGAATGTGTGAGGGTAAGCCAGAAATAGAGGGAGGTGATGGTGGGGGAAAGGATAGAGCAGCAACGAAGGAGAAAGAGAGCATTTTACCATAATGCCACAGTATGTGAGAGAGAGAGAGAGAGAGAGTACTGTATAGCGTCTCTCTCTCTCTCTCTCTCTCTTTCTCTCTTTCTGCCTGTCTCTCTCTGTGGCGCTTGCTCTCTGGGATAGATAGAGGGCATTCATTATCTGCCGGCCCGCTGGGACTTCCCTCCTCTTTAGGATGCATCCGGCGGTTTAAACTGGGCCAATCAGAGCAGTGGGGGAGGAACGGGTTAGACGAGGAGAGGAGGAGGGACGGTATGTGCAGTATTTGCGCTGGGGGGATCTCACACATTTAACCTGAAATCCAGTGCATCCTCTGTAACCATGGTGATCCACTCACATGATGAGATGGCACTAGGGAAGGTGGTGGAGTTCAGTACCTCCCCTGACATCATTATTTCTGGATCTTCTCTGTCACCTCATCTAAACATTAAGTTTTAAAAACTTCACACATCTCGATATTATCCCATTTTACCAGTAACGTTCCCACAGTCTGCTTTAACAGCGTCAGCGCTCCTCGGTACATTTACTCTGCACTCCCTCGTTTAGTGTTGAGATGACGGTGGTGGAGAATGCCGTCTAACACTCTCACTCAAAATATACCATAGGTGTTAAAAGTGTGTTGAGATCTGGAAACTGTGAAGGAGACAACATATGATTCACATCCTTTTCATACTCACTCATATTTCTCTTCTCACTGATCCAGGGTTTGTCTTTTAGGACACATTCCAGTCATTAGTTTTCCACAAAGTAAGGGGACATGAAAGAGACAATTTTTGGTCAATGCTCAGTTAGAATCGTAACGGCAGAGGCTGAGACATCCTGACGAGTCCCTACTAGGGCTGGTGATGTTATACCTATCATGATACAGTCGTTATGATATACATATATTGTATATGGGTGATATATTGCATTAAAAAAAAAACTCTAATTATCGGAAAACTGTAAACGTAAACATAAAGACCACACCATCAAATAACATTGGAGTAGGAAAAAGTTAAAAATTTTTTTTTGCAAACAGTGGGATCTGCATTTGCATTTATCACAGTCACAACCTCACAACACGACTTTGAGAGGGCATATCTCTTTGAAAGTGAAATAAACATTGACTTATTGAGTTAATCATTGCATGTAAACTGTTAATTAAAAATCAATACAGTGTCACAAGACAGTCATCACTAGAGAGTTTAGTTGTGAAAAGATTAATTCCACTCTCATATCTGAACATTTAATAGATCTGGAGCAGCAGCTGGTTAGCTGAACATAAAGACGGGAAACAGCTTAACTCTCAGCCTGGTCTTATTCCCACGGCATCTAATCACGACACTTGTGGACAGTGGACATTAGTGTCTTCATACCACATAGTGTCTGTATGAGACGCACCAGACTTTCAGCTAACTCCATGTAAACCCGTCTCCATCATTATTAGAAGCTCAGAGTAACTGACATCGTATAACGAGAGATTCTGCTGAGGCTGGGAGGGATCCAACAAACACAAGACTTCCACTGCCGTTCATGCTGTGTTTGTACAACGAGAGTTGAGTTAATTTTACTGACAACACTGTCACGTGACGCCACATCACTGAGTCCTTAGTTACATAACAGACATACTTATTTTAACCCCAATCATATATTTTTCTAACCCCTAATCAAGTAGTTTTGTTGCCTGAACCTAACCACCACTGTTTCACCATGTTGACCACAGGTTACCACGTTAACTACGTGCACTATGCTAAAGACTTCCCCCGGCAACAAAATGTGATGAGCAGGGATGCAAATTGTTATAACTTGTGTGTTTAATCAGTACAAAAAAGGACGTGGTGCAGGTGCAGTGACCGTCCTGTCTGGTGAGTGGCGTTTTCACTGGTTCCTACATTTCCCATAATGCAACTAAATAGTGTACCTGGGGTCCAGAGTCCACACTGCCAACATGTTACATAGGGCTTCTGTAAAAAACTCCAAAGTAAAAGTACCCCAAACTAAGATAACCCCTCAACACATCACTGTGAGATCATCAGGGTTATATTTAGGCTATATTTAACTTGACAAAGCTCCTCCACAGGCACAGCAGACAAACCACTGTTTCCACAGGCTGGGTAGTACTAACCATAATGAGTAAACTGAGGAAAATGAGTAAACATGTCTACATTTTGTAGAGGGAATAATTTTGTCTCCAAACCCAAGCTGAGATAACATGATGAACATCAGGGTTATTTTTATTTCAGCTTTGGAACGCTCCTTCCAAAGAGATGTTCACATGGAAAAACAGTGAAATGGCCCTTTAATTTGATGCTGGTCTGTATTATAACACATTTTTTGTATTTTGTTTTCTGTGCAATGACACAACGCTTTTCTATCATATAAAATTGTCGCGTATTTGATAACAGCGATGAAAACAATGAACAATAAAACTTCTTCTCAGGTACATAACCCATATGAGTAACATCTTGAAAATATAAACAATATACTACATTCTGTGTTTTGTGCTTCAGCAGACCCTCTTGAGACACATACAGTCTTTTCCATTCATGTAGTAGTCGCCCAGTTTTTGCTGTTTCCATATGCATGAACCCCCATCTGGTTTTCCCCAGACTTCTTCCACTAGAGTACATGGGATATGACAGGGTCTCTGCAGCTGTGCCTGTAGCAACGTTTACTGTATGTGTGGCTGATTATCTGCAGCTAACTTCTGAACATGTGGACTGCAGGTAATGGCTGACACCCAGTCAGCTATGTGTTTCAACTGCATTGAATATTGCACGTAACACTGACCGTCCAGAAAAACAAATACAGATGCAGATTTCCTGTCCTGCACACCTGAGAGTATGGACTCTAATATGAGTGAGTGCCCAGAGCACTGCAATGTTGAAGGTGGCAAACATCTGACATCTGGTCGCTTTCAGTTTAGTTGTGCTCCAAAGATAAGTAACAGGGTTGTTATCACTGTGTACTGTTACAGAGAGTGAACATGAAATATCATCTCTAAATCTGTCTGCAGCCCACCTGTCCAGCACACTGACGCATTTCCAGCAAGGCCTCAAGCACCGTATCTCCTGTTAGTATGTTGTGGGGTGCCTATCTGGGACTCTCTTTTTGTTAACCCCCTGTAGTCACCAGCAGCATATGGGGAGGTGGATTTGCATATGAATCCTGGAGTCCTGGATATGGTTCTTTACCTCCTCATACAGTGGGAGAGATATGGCATTATATGTTTTTTACTGCTAAGTTCTTCATGTACTCTACATCATCTTTGTGCCTTTGTTTCCTCTCTGAGCATTTGTTCGACCACCAGGTGGTCAGGCGATCTGCATTGACAGGCTGGTCCCACAGTTGGTCTTGTGGATCACATTGAGATGATTCTGTGGTGGAACCAGCCCAACAACTACAGAACCGCCCTGGTGTTCCTCAGTCTGTTGTTCTCTGCATGCTCCCTATCACAGTCTTACATGTTGCATAGCATTTCTCACATAAATGTCCACTTTACATGAGGAACAGGAAGCATGTATCACTTGACAGGTGATTCTGAGTCACTGCAGCACTTAAAACAATGATTTCAGTCCTTTTTGTCCTGCTGACATAATACTCACCATCTCTTTGGCCTCTTAAATGCATCAGCTGGAACTTTGGTTTGGCCATCATCAACAGTTTTTCTTCCCCACTGGACAGTTTGCATGACGGATGCTACTTGACCTGTGACCTCCCTTACTGCTGTGTTGCTCTCCTCCATTTTTGTAAATAGGGGGTTGTCATTACTCGGTTTGTTAGCTTTAGCTGAGACTGGGGTTGTCAAAGGTTCATTTTCATCTACACTCCTCTCTATTGTGCTCAGACTTGCTATTTGAGTGGCTTTATTTAGCTTTAATCTGTTGGGCTCTCTCATTTTCATTATACCTGGGGATCTGCATGTGTTGCAGAAGCGGCTCATCACTACTGTTCTCATCCTGCAGATAAATCCTCATTCCTGCTCTCATGTTATCATTTGACAGTCATGGTGGACTGAGAACACTGGCTGTAAACTACCTCTCTGTTATATTTCAGGCCAGCCCAGGCACAGGACCTTTTGCTTCAGATCAAGTACTTCAAGTGCAGTTTCACCAGGTCTCTGAATAGCTTTTGTCAGTTGTTGGTACAGTACTGCTGCATCATTTTCTGCATAGTGGGCTCTTAATATTTGTCTGAGAATGTCTGGGGTGAGATCCATTTCCCCTCTAAACAACTCCTCAGTTTCAAGCCAGGGTTCACAGCACTTACTGTATGACCTCCATAATTTCCTCTTCTGGACAGCCTTGCCTTCGGCCACTTTCAATCTGGTGTTCAAGGCTAAAGGCTAAAGCTCAAAGTGTCTCTTGATGTTGACTCACCAACATCTCTATTTATCCTGGAGTCCTTTCTGAATCCACTGGAGGAATGGCAGCTGATGGAGTCTATGCCTCTGCTTTGCATCCCCTCATCCTGTGCTATCTCCTGGGCGACCTGCTGCTTGGGTGACAACATGAGTGGCGTCCGGTCATCGTCTCCATGCAGGCTGCGCTGAGCCGGCAGCCTCATCCGCCCGCCATCGACCGCAGGTGAAGAGAGGCGTGGCGGCGCTCCTGTGATGTCAGTCGCCGCCGGGTCCTCTCGCAGAGCGTCCAGACTGTCATTCAGGTCCAAAAACACAGACATGCCTTCGTCTTCCCTCTCCAGAAACTCCCCACTTCCACCAAACTTTACAGTGTGCTTACCCAGAGCTGGCAAAGACTCTTTGCCAGCAAGTTCACAGTACTCACCAACTCTGTGCAGTCCAAACAGTTTGGTTTCTATTTCCAACAGAAACTCTTCTCAGTGCTCCAGCATCTTGTTTAAAGCACGTTTTACCCATCAACACTTAGAAAAACAATAAAACAAGATGGCGTCATAGTAGCTAGACTTCAGCTGTTATCTGCTGCTAACATTGGCTCAGTTAGTTGACCTGCTGTTCTCACTCGTGTCCAACGTTACCGTGTTTTCTGGAATTGTCCTTTGCCATAAAATAATATCCATCCTTATCTCACACGGTATGGTATAGAAGAAATAGTTCACCTGTTATTATTCATCAGCGGGAATGGCAAACCAAAGTAAGCTGTCAATAAGCACCAGGCACACACTTCACAGACCTGGTCTCCGGAAGAAGAAGAAGAAACTCTTCCTCAGTCATCTGGTCATTTACCACAGAGAGTTTCACCCTGCCCCCTGCTGGCGGGTGTAATTTCACATAGACTGAATATTACAGCATATTTCTGAATGAAAGGTTAAATAAATGTGACTAGGAATGCACGCTAATATATCGCTAATATATATATATATATATATATATATATATATATATATATATATATATATATATAACTGTATATATTTTCAGGTGCCACTCCTGTATGCATGCTTGTGCACTGACAGTGTCACACACATGTTAACAACACTTTTTTTCTGATTGTACACAGTAATGACTGATTAATTATTCCTAGCTCCAATTATCATTCCATTACTGACGTATACACACACACACATACACACACCGCGCACACACACATCTGTTGAAAACACTTCCTCGGCGTGAGGAATAAGCGCCAGTAGTGGTTCTATGCCACTTTCGGAGGCTAATTGAGGTTAATGAATGTAACTGGTAAGTAAAAACACATTAGCTCGATTAATTAAGACTACCATTGGTGTGAGCATTAGTTCACTGGAAACACTGCAGGAAATTACACAACCCATCAAACATGGTTTCCTCCCCGCTTCGTCGGACATTGAGATATGTGTCTCGATGAGAATTTATATGGTGCCATAAAAGTGAAGTACCTTTCAGAGTTATCTATTTGTTTTAGCACCTGACAGATAATGACAGTTGATCTTGGCAGTGAATGAGCAGATTGTATAAGACAGATGGATAAAGACGTGGACAAGAGACAAGACGGAGAAACAGTCAGAAAGTTAGATAAACAACAAGGAGACAGGTGAGACAGGTTAGTCAGGAGGGATGCTGCACACCATCCTGCATGAAGAATCCCAAACTAGGCACACACACACACACACACACACACACACACACACACACACACTGCATGCTTGGCCTAGAGACAGACAGAGAGAGACAGATATATAGAGGAGGCTGACATCACATCCATTCAGATAAGGGCGCTGGGGGAGATAATAAGCTAGCTTGGTGAGATCGACCGGACTCTTCAGATCCGTCAGTCCTCTCCTGAAGAGTAGAGGAGAGAGTTACACTTTTGCCGATATTCAACTCACCAATTAAGTTTTATTTGAATTATTTCCAAAGAAACATCTGGTTTACACTTGAACAGGGACTTTGTGGCCACATTTAAAAGCTTTGCTGAATGTGCTAGATTAAAAGGACAAAAAAGATCAACTCTTTCTATTCAGTTTTTCTCTGCTGCTAAAAGGCACCTCTCCTGTTTTTTTCCTCTCAGGTCCTCCAGTAGGAGAAAACAGGAGGCTACCTGGGAAAAGGACGTCAGAAAGTGTCCCACCGTCACTGGCCAACAGTGTAAATCCAACTGGATCTATTTTGTTATGGGGACACAGTAATGTAATTTTACTGCATAGACTATGTTATCACAGTACTGTTGTGATTAGATTTTTGCTTTAATTTTTTTAAATGACACCTGTATTGTCAAAAACATATGGGACCTTTATGTATTTCCCCCTCTCATGGCGACACGTCCAGCTTCTCAGTTCTGCCGTGTAAAATTTCAAAAGAACTTCTGTTCTTGCATTGAACAAATAAGACTGAAATAAATCTGTCAAACAAAACGCACACACACAAAATAAGGACCCACTTTATTTTTTACGGTATGCTGTGGAGCATTCCCTCTCTCTGATCAAGCACCAGAAAACGTTCTGCTTCCCACATTTCCATCTTGACACACCCTTCGGGCTGAGGCTGCACCGCCCCGGTTATCAGTGTCAAGTGGCCAATGTCCATAGTCGTCGTAGCGGACCTCTGGTTGGGGTCTTGGGGGTCTTGGGAGGAGGCGCTTCTTCTCACAGGACGTCTGTGGTGGAGCGGCAGAGGACGGTCGACCAACTCTGGGTGCTGACTTGTTGACTTGTTTCAAACTGTGAGCCACGGCCAGGGGAAACCTTCTGACAGGCATTGGTTTTTCCTTCAGTAGACCACAGTCTCTCTTGTAGACCAGCCAGGAACTGGAGATGCACAGGTCAAGGGCATATCCAAGTACCATTGTTGGGACTTGGTTGGAGTCTTGTACAGGTGAACCAGCATGTCAGAAAGGTCAGTGCAACCCATGTGGTGATTGTAGGCAGGAATGAGTGATGGGCATGGGGCCACAATCTTCGCTTTCTCGTCTTTGCTCCACCGTTGGACACTTGTAAGAGGCTTGACCCACAGGCATTGCCCATTTGACTGAAAGTGCCCCATCAGCAGACTTGTCAAGAGCTCTGCATCCCCATCAGCTCTTTGTCTTCTGTCCTCCTGTCTTCTGAGCTCCACCGATGCGGTTTGATCGGACTGTGCCGATGCACTTGATGCCCAGATTTGTGTGCAGGCTCAGGACCAGGTGGAAACCAGTGAAGTAGTTGTCACAGAAGACAACTGAAAGCCGTGGCTGTGTTATGGTTTTGCATAACGTTGTCACCACTCCTGCTCTGCCTCACCTGGATCAACACTGCAGAATGTGGATGGCCCCTGATAGAGCTGTAGGTCATGGATGATGCCGGATGAACTGGCACGGCAGAACACCTTGAAGCAGAGTGCAGCCCTTCTGTATCATCTCATCTCCAAACATCTCAAAAAGGGGAAAAATCGGTCAGGGCTGCCATCACACTGCTGATTATCATTGAAGTGAATGTAGCAGCATCACAGCGTGAATCTCCGCTTCAGCATGATATCAGCAATCAAGTTGAAACGTGATCCAGTAGTCCAGTAGGCCAGTAGGCCGGGAAGTCGAAAACACCAATCAAAAGTAGCATAGCCAGGAAATCTTCAATCTCACCAGGGTTAGTCTTGATTGGATCCCCCAACTCCTGGGAAGAGGACAGATTGGTTTGATGAGCAAAATGTTGAATCATCTCATCAGTGAAGAGCATTTTGAAGCATTTGAAAGGGGTCTCGACAGCATCAGGGGGTGCAAAACCTGAATCAGGAGCCTGGAAGTCCTCAATGTCTACATGCTTCCAGATTCTCCTCATTTTCTTTCTTTTCTGCCATTTCCTTCTTCTTTGAGCCTGGGGCTGACCCAGGGGTGTCATCCAGCTCTTCCATGACTGTTTTAGGGTTTTCCCCCTTTTTTCTTCCTCTTAGCTGACTTTCTTGTGGAGGGCATCTGCTCCTTATCCATAGATTCAGAGGAAAAATCCCCGATCAGCTCTGCTTGTTGGGTAGATAATAATGATCCCCTATTAGTCATCGTCATCAGTCAGATAAGCCTCAGCGTTATGAGGATCTTCTGGTACAAGGGTCAGAAAATTCTGTGGCCTTGAACCACAAAATGATTTAGGATCCCTGTTTTATTTGTAAAACACAGAAACAGAAGGAAAAAAAGAAATGATGCACCATCATATATAAAAGTCAGTATGTTTGTTAGATAAATAGGAAAATCCTACATATTAAACAATTTATTCAATAATTTATTTGATAATTGTAACATATTGACAGCAATACATGAACAGAAGTGTTTTCATTACATAGAAAACTATAATTTACTTACCATAATTTCACCAAACTGTTACCAAACGGTTGAGTTGTTCTTCTGTGCCAAAGTTTACCATAAAATGAAAAGTCAACTGTCTGGTCAAGCAAGCGTTTAAAATAATATTTGATCCTTATAAGATGTTTTTGTGTTGCATCAAGTTACATAATTCTGTTAAGTAACGTGTTGTTGAAAAACTAAGATTACCTGAAAGTGCAGCCGAAACAGTCCACATGTCAGGACTGATTTTTCTCTTTCCAACTTGCTAGCAGCA
This sequence comes from Pterois miles, assembly GCA_947000775.1. Lineage (NCBI taxonomy): Eukaryota > Metazoa > Chordata > Actinopteri > Perciformes > Scorpaenidae > Pterois > Pterois miles. Next base: position 3,262,208 of record CAMQGK010000048.1, on the reverse strand, counting down.
GGACGAGTGAAAAGTCCCAGTGTCAACGAATAGAGAGCCCCCTAGTGGATGTTTTAAGCCTAGCACACCTCAACCAAGTTGTAGAGATGAACCAATCAGGTCGAGTTCAGTTCAACACATCTTCCAATGAGATATAGTGACGAAAATGTGCTGAAAACGGTTGAGCAGAACATTAAATGGCTAGGTTGGTATGCTTATACGCCTATTTGTGAATATTTGCGTGTGTGTGTGTGTGTGTGTGTGTGTAGCAGTCTGTGCAGGAAACCTCCTGGCTGCTTTCCATTGACTTTCACTTTGGCTGATACAGGATGTCAGTTTATCAGTCGACTGAATATCCACCAGCCCTTTTATTTATGACACACTGGGTGAAGTGCTGCTGCTCGCTTTTTCTTGGTCTCTGAAGAGGGATGGAGAAAGACAAGTATGTGCATGTGTGTGGAGGGAGGAAGGTGAGGCATCAGAGGACAGAGGCAGGAATCAATATATTTTTACTGAAAGTCCTTGTGTAGCAGGAACAGAGACAGCAGGAAAGGAAGGAAGACAAAGAAAGGAGGGGACGGGGTTGAAAGTGAGGAAAGAATACGTATGTTAAATTAATGATGTGTCAGTTTAAAAAAAATGGGCCACATGATGTCCGACACTGTCCGTCACTGCCTCACTATTAAAGTAAAAACACCGACCTGATCATCATTTTATTTTATATTAAAATCCATCCCTGAGCATGATGTACAGGTAGAAGGTCGAATTCATGCACACGGTTGTACTTTTCAACAAGTTATCTTGATTTAACCCCCGTGTTCTGTTACGACTGCAATAACAACCTTTTTCATTTTAAAGTGGGAACGAAGCAGTCCGCCAGCTTGATTTCCTCCTCCTGTCACTGGTATTTATTTCTGCTGTTGCACCTGCTTAACACCCTGCAACTGTCATTATTATCAGCCATATTTCTCTTATTGTTACTGCTACTACTACTGCTGTTATCATTAGTGGTAATCTAAATTTTTACTGATATATCTATCTATCTATCTATCTATCTATCTATATATATATATATATATATATATATATATATATATATATATATATATATATATATATAGATATAGGTGATAGAAATTTAAAACAACATGCAGAAGGCTGCTAGAAACTGCATTAAAATATATCTTTGTGTCGCCATAAGTGTGAGCTCATACTAGCCGAACTCCAGCATGTGTCTGTGCTGCAGGACGTTGCTGCACCTTGAGATGTTGCTCGAGTGTAAAAACTATTAGATTCACTTCATTAAAATTCAGATGAAATTCAGATGTTGATCTCACGTCTTGTCCTACAACATAATGCACAGTGTCTGTTGGCTCATGCAGGGATTCCTCAGTTATTCCTGAGCACTCAGTAATTTGGCGTTTCACTTGTATGAGTGTTATTTAGCTCCAAAGCTTCTTTCTGTGTTTGAAGGCAATCACTCCCATAAACGCACACACACACACACACACACACACACACACACACACTGTATACACATACTGAGCACCCATTTGGCCTGATGCTTCTTCCAGTACATCACACCAAACTACTTTACTGAATTCTCTTCTATTATTGAATGAAGGCGTATTACTGTCATTTTTCATTTACAGGGGAACACAGTCCACAGTAAAAAGTTCCTTTCTCATTAATTTCCTTTTGCAGAATCTGCTCTTCTTCCCCCCTGAGGAATGGGGAAATAAGGCCGACAAACAATTGAGACAGATGCTCCATCAGAGCGTAGCTGAGGAAGTCTCGCTCCTTATTCAGATCAGCTTTTACTTGCAGCGCTGAGGTGGATGTGAAGCCATTTGATGACAGGACATTTCATTGTGTTCATTCTGTAGGTGAACGTGTGGTCCACTAGGGGGCTTCTCACCAAGCTGAGATCATCCAGCACACACTGGGTGACAATATGCTGCAAATACATTTATTATTATTATTATTTAATTTGCCTTAATGTTGTTTGAGTAGCAGTAATTGGTCATACACTGGTGTATATTTAGTGTGTTGAAGTGTTGCTCCAGGCGTGTCCTAACATGTTGGGTAATTCAGGCAGAAAATGTGTACAATCTGAGGGAAGAAAGAGATTCATTGATGACAGTGAGTTTATTAAAAGTGACTGACAGGTCACAGACAGACAGCCTTCTCCGCAAAAAACAAACAAAAACGAGCTTCTGAAAACCTTTATGGTGACGCAGCTTCATAACAGTGTGTTTTACGTCTTTACAAGTAACAATTTTAAAGATGAATAAATCAACCTTTGATTCTTGCACAGCTCCTCAGATAACGCTCAGATTCATTTACGTCCCTTCCACTCATGGTGAAGTCATGGAAAATCAAGCTACATTCAATCAAATCCTTGTTTTATTTATTCATTTATTGTTAAGGTGGAGCTACGTATATATTTCAGAGATATGCTCCTACTGTTATGGTGTATTTCCCACCATGTCAGAATCCCACCCACTGTTGAAGTGGGGCTTGCTCATGAAGCAACTGCTTCAGCCCGGTGGCACGAAAAGGCAAATGAAGGACACGACAATGTGCTAAGCATTTAGCGTGCATAGTGCATAGTCTGTACTGACTGCAGTGTAAATGCATAGAGCAGAAAGCTGCAGTGGAGTGAGGGACTGCCTCGCTGGGTGAGTACTCTCTGGGACTGGTGCAGCTCTGTCGCATGTGAGCCGTGGCCTTGGATGTAGCCTAGGTGTACCCTGTTACTGCTCTAAGTTTGCTCTGTTCCCAGGTGGCCCGTCTTTTCCCGTTATCACAGGCCGACATCGGGACAGCGATCAGTGAGGGCCACAACATGTGGGTGGACGGCCAGTGTTTGAGCATTTATTCCTCCTCCTTTTACCTGGACTTTAGATTCCTTCCTTTTCCTCATTATTGTGCTGGACCTTGATTAATCTGAATGTCCTGTTTTAACACGGGCTAACGTGGTAAGTGCTAGGCCCTTCTGTGTGGAGTTAGCATGTTCTCCCTGTGTTAGCGTGGGTTTCCTCCAGGTGCTCCGGTTTCCTCCCACAGTCCAAAGACATGCAGGTTAACTGACGACTCTAAATGTCCTGTAGGTGTGAATGTGAGTGTGAATGGTTGTCTGTGCCTTCGTCCAACGTCAGCCTGGAATTACAGTTAACCATCATTAAGAGATTTAAGTCACTTACTGGGTTATACCCACGAAGCAGACACAATAAATGTTTTGTTTTTTTCTGACATATCCTCGCTGAACGTTTTAAATACTATAGCTGTTAAATCCTGCTCTGGGTGGGAGTGTTTTTAGTTGTGGATTATCTTTCAACCTGCTGTGTGTTTCTCCAGATACAACCGATCACTGCAATACTCTGCTAAACTCTTCCACCTTCAGAGGATGGAGGAGGTGAGGAGTCAGGAAAGAAAATGATATGATGCACTGGCTGGAGGAAAGTGGGAGGGAAAGATGATAAAGAAAAGATTAAAGCATTAAAGAGAAAACGCTAAAAGTCGGGACGCAGTAACGGAGGAGAGAAAGACTCAACAGGAGAGAAAGAGGCTGATAGTTGAGGAAAGGAGCGCTCCTTTAAAGAGCCATGTCCGCCAGGCTGATGGATGTGGTCAAACATCAATACAGCGTGAATGATGAGTCCGGGCACACACACACACACACACACACACACACACACACACACACACACACAGGGCTACAGTACATTCACAGTTGTACACACTCACACAGCACTTTGCAGTAGCACCCCTCCTTTCTTGATCCCTCTAACCTCCGTTCCAATTTCTATATTAAAATGTCTGCCATTGTTTTATGTGACTTGGCACATTGCTCCTTGCTCTCCAGTGTCAGCGGGCTGATAAATAAATGGATGTACAGTAAAGGCCTGTGTAATCATATGCTGTGATGGGCCGGTGTGCTCTGTAGCCGCCGGCTCGTCTCTCAGCTTCGGCCCGTTTGCCATAAAAGAATTCAGCGTAATATCCTGCATGTGAGTCCGGTGGCATGTCTGATATTACCTGCTGTCTTCGGAGAGGATATTTGGAATATTAACATTAAACTAATATCCAGGGCTCAAAGTGAAACTGTGCAGGTTATAGGTGTTAACACACTAATTTATAAAATAAGTTGAATTTATCATAATTTTCATAAACTTTATGTCATTATCACAACCTTTTTTTAGTGCAGTCTATAAATAATTACACAAACAACATTTGTGTTTCACCATTTTTCACCCTGCTCCACGCCTGCCCTCATTCTCATTCACCCTCAGTGTCACCTTTCCTTTCAGTTATTAAGTGTGCTAGTTTTCAGATCGTCACTAAATCGGTTCCATAAATACACCCTTCAACTGACATGCAGTGATTTTATTTTAGATTTCTCTCAGATCACACTGACTTCTCATTTTAGGTACTAATCCGAATCAGACATACATACATACATACATACATACATACATAATAATAATAATAATACATACATACATACATACATACATGGCATTTCTGACTCTGCTTTTGTGTAGCTCTCTCAGTGTACTTACACAGAATATAAATAACAGCTAGGAACAATAATAACCAATAAAATAAAAATACAATAATAAAATAAAATGTCTATGTACAAGTCAAGTGTTCTGGATGTTGTAAATACTAATAACAGTAATGATAGCAAATCATGCAAAGACATAAATAATGGAAACTTATACATGTTTGTATTGTTTTAAAAATCGACCAAATCAACATTTAGAGTCTTTCATTTAAAAAAAGCAGCTTTGTCCTTTCAGTCCTGGTTCTCCCTGCCTCCCTTCCCTCTAGTGGGTCCAGCGATACATCCAGGGCCTCCATCCGCCTGGTGTTGGTACTGGTTCACAGGGGCCCAGTGGAGCAGCGAGGCCAAGTTCTCCACCTCCTATTGGTGCTTCACCTGCCGATCGAAGGCGGCCGTGAGCCAGATCTGCCGTCTGAGCTGAAGGAGATTCTGGTGAACCTACATGATTTTATCTGATTTTACCAGAATCGTTAGCGATGGCACCGATGACAAGCATTAAGAATAACTACTGTACACAGAAACTCTCTGTCGTGGTCTCGTTAACGTCTGTAGGTCGTATAGAAACATCAGAATCATAACATCATAACATCATAACAAGTTTAAAGTTCCTCACAGTAATTTTGACCAGGAGTGTGTAACCCCTCTCAAACCATATCTTTCTCTTTTTAAGTAGTAGGTCATGATCAGCGTATGAAATGCTTTTCTGACATCGAGAGATAATCGCGGCCTGCAGCGAGCTGCCAAGCAATGTCAAGCTGTGCTGCCGCTCCTGATCCTGAGGTGAAGAGTGGCAACAGCACACGAAATACCTGAATATATAATATACAGCGAGCCGCACTTCGTCACTGTCTGGTGTAAATTCAGAGCCAACGTTCCACAGGCCACAATCAACTCATCAGCGCTATGTGAAGGAGGTGTGTTGCCCTGAGTCATGGTGGTCACACCAGATACTGACTTATGGAGGAGAAACGAACGTTCAGTCCACGGGCAGCAGCTCTGGTGGACATTCCTGCAGTCAGCCGGCCGACTGAACGCACCATCAACACTACCGACATCTGTGGCATCGTGCTGTGTGTTTAAACTGCACATTTCAGAGTGGACTCTTATTGTGACAGTCTAAGGAACACCTGAGCAATAATCCTGCTGTCTGATCAGCATCTTGATCTGCCACCTGAGAGGTGGATGGATTATTTCAGCAAAGGAGAAGTGATCACTAACACAGATTTAGACACATTTGTGAACAATGTTTGAGAGAAATAGGCCTTTAGTGGACGTAGAAACGGTCTGAGATCTTTGACTTCAGCACATAAAAAATCTGTTCGGTGTAAATATTGCGCAGAAGACATCTAGCCTTCGAGAAAATACTGTTCCCTTCATCTTAGAGAGGGTGTGTCTTTGTCTCAGAAGCATTGAGTGTTTCTGTAATACCTCCCCGGTTCACAGGTTGAGGTGTGATACTTTGATGGATCACTTCTATCCTTTTCTTGTCTGCATTCTCCTCTCTTGCTTTGAAACACTGAGAAGATGTAATGCCACTGACTTTTAATAATCCCACAGATTTAACGGGTTGTAAACACACAGAGGTTTAATCAAAACCGCTGTCGGTTTGTTTGTTTATTTGCGAGTTTATTTGTAACGTGTATGTTCTGCTTGATTTCTTCATTTCTGCAGCAGGGCTCCCACTCTTGACAAGCACTGTTTCATCCCAGTGTAATTGCATATACACCCCTCCCTTCCTATAATTACTCACTTGCTCATCACACCCGGGACATGAAAAACAGAAAATGACCACATCTACCATTTCCAGCAGTGTGTGTCGTCTTCATCGTGCCCCCCTCCTCCTCCCACCTCCTCAGCCTCTGAAATGCCTCCTCTCCCATTCGTTAGCATAGCGCCTCCTCTCCACTCGGCCTCGGCCTCCCATCTATCACAGCGGACCGAGGCAAATGGAGCTTTCAGCTGAGTGGTGATAAGGAATCGCAGCCACATTAAAACATCTGTCACACCTCCAGAGCCACGCACAGCGGGCGATACTCCACCAGTGGAAGAAATAAAGACGGTAGGCGGGGTCTGGAACCCGTATCAACCACGGCAACGCTCACATTTCTGTTTCATCTCCCCTTTTATCCTTTTTGAATAAATTTCCTCATTTCGCCCTCCTGTCTGTCTTCCTCCACCCTCTCTTCCACCATCACTCTTATTCCACCCTTCCCACAGAAAGCTGGGGTAGACAATTTCTTTTAGAAGCATTTTTTGTTATATTTGTTCTCATTACATCCTGACAGCAATCAATAAATCAAATACTCTGACAAAACAAGAGAAGAAAAATGTGGTATCTGTTTCTGTCGCAGGACTGTAAGCCTACCTGTCTGCCTACCTGTCTGCCGACCTGTAAGCCTACCTGTCTGCCTACCTGTCTGCCTACCTGTAAGCCTACCTGTCTGCCTACCTGTAAGCCTACCTGTCTGCCTACATGTCTGCCTACCTGTAAGCCTACCTGTCTGCCTACCTGTAAGCCTACCTGTCTGCCTACCTGTAAGCCTACCTGTCTGCCTAGCTGTAAGCCTACCTGTCTGCCTAGCTGTAAGCCTACCTGTCTGCCTACCTGTCTGCCTACCTGTCTGCCTACCTGTCTGCCAACCTGTCTGCCTACCTGTCTGCCTACCTGTCTGCCTACCTGTCTGCCTACCTGTCTGCCAACCTGTCTGCCTACCTGTAAGCCTACCTGTCTGCCTACCTGTAAGCCTACCTGTCTGCCTAGCTGTAAGCCTACCTGTCTGCCGACCTGTCTGCCAACCTGTCTGCCTACCTGTCTGCCTACCTGTCTGCCGACCTGTCTGCCTACCTGTCTGCCGACCTGTCTGCCTACCTGTAAGCCTACCTGTCTGCCTACCTGTAAGCCAACCTGTCTGCCTACCTGTAAGCCTACCTGTCTGCCTACCTGTAAGCCTACCTGTCTGCCTACCTGTCTGCCTACCTGTCTGCCTACCTGTCTGCCGACCTGTCTGCCTACCTGTCTGCCAACCTGTCTGCCTACCTGTAAGCCTACCTGTCTGCCTACCTGTAAGCCTACCTGTCTGCCTACCTGTCTGCCTACCTGTAAGCCTACCTGTCTGCCTAGCTGTCTGCCTACCTGTCTGCCTACCTGAGCAGACGCTGCCTGTGTGCTCGCTGCACGTCATCAGTGGCTTGCTCGACAGCGGTGAGTGCTAACAATAGCCACGTTACTTGTTCATATTTGAATGAGGCATGAAGTAGTCGGATACAGTTAGCGATGAGCGACGCGCTGTGCTCCTCAGGTAGAGCATGTTCATGTGTTTTGGGGGAGTGGATTCGGAGGGAGGGGTTGGGATTTTCTTCTTAAAAACCCAGCACCCTGCACCCACGGGTGAGACAACCACAGAAGATCAAGGGCTGCTTTGACAAAGTGTTATTGTGTACGTTTCTGTTGGGTTTCTTATCCAAACTAATATAAGACAGTATGGGACTGTTTCTTCCTCTTCTAAACACACGTCCCTATTTGTTGCTGATTGTTAAAGTCTGGGTCAAACAAAAATAAATGTGTTCTGAGTTCATCACACCACAGAAAAAATGTGTTATTAATCACATAACTGGAATGGTTAAAAAAAAATCACAGAGTCTACAAGGAGAAAAACTGCTGAAAAATAAGCAGTATTGTGTTCTGACAGGTGGGGGCCCTGAAACCAGACCCGAGCACAGGTGAGGGTGGATTACATTTACACAGTTACAGTATATATGTAACTCTCATCTCGTGCAGAGCGAGAGCACCAGACTTTCACAGGCTGAGCCGGCTAACTTCCTGTTTAGCCCTATGCTAACTTGAATGGGGATGAAATAATTCAATCATGCAGCTCTTCCAGGCTTTCCAAATGTTTTCGGACCAAATCAATCAAATTCAGATAGTGAAGAGTTATTTCGCCTAAAATGTATTCACTGCTTTATTTTTTTATTTTTTATGATTTATCCACTGTTTTACCGCTGCTACAGTAATGACCGATTGGGCTGGTTGAGACTACGATGTGAGCACAAGTTTAAGTGACTTGGCTGTGATTGGCCAGTGAGCCAGTCTTGGACCGTGCACACAGCACATTTTCATTCTCAGGCCGAGTGACAGACACACAGAGCGGTCTGGTGATGAGAGTCCGACGGGGCTGGATGGTAGAAACTAGGTAAAAACAGCTACACCGCTCCTAGTGGCTGCTAAGTCTAATGAGAAGGTTGTCAAGTCGCCAACGCCGACAGCCTGTTGCTTCAGGCCTCCCTCCAAAGCAAATCCCTGTGCACGGGCAGAGTACGTACAGGTAGCCAGGCAGGTAGACAGACAGGTAGACAGACAGGCAGGTAGCCAGGCCGGTAGACAGACAGGTAGCCAGGCCGGTAGACAGACTGGCAGGTAGCCAGGCAGGTAGCCAGACAGGCAGGTAGACAGACAGGCAGGTAGACAGACAGGCAGGTAGCCACGGGGCAGGTAGCCAGGCAGGTAGACAGACAGGCAGGTAGCCAGGCAGGTAGACAGACAGGCAGGTAGACAGACAGGTAGCCAGGCCGGTAGACAGACTGGCAGGTAGCCAGGCAGGTAGCCAGACAGGCAGGTAGCCAGGCAGGTAGACAGACAGGCAGGTAGCCAGGCAGGTAGACAGACAGGCAGGTAGACAGACAGGCAGGTAGCCATGCCGGTAGACAGACAGGTAGCCAGGCCGGTAGACAGACAGGCAGGTAGCCAGGCAGGTAGACAGACAGGTAGCCAGGCCGGTAGACAGACTGGCAGGTAGACAGGCAGGTAGACAGACAGGTAGCCAGGCCGGTAGACAGACTGGCAGGTAGACAGGCAGGTAGACAGACAGGTAGGGACAGACAGGCAGGTAGACAGACAGGCAGGTAGCCAGGCAGGTAGACAGGCAGGTAGCCAGGCAGGTAGACAGGCAGGTAGCCAGGCAGGTAGACAGGCAGGCAGGTAGACAGACAGGCAGGTAGCCAGGCAGGTAGACAGGCAGGTAGACAGACAGGCAGGTAGCCAGGCAGGTAGACAGGCAGGTAGACAGGCAGGTAGACAGACAGGCAGGTAGCCAGGCAGGTAGACAGACAGGTAGACAGACAGACAGGCAGGTAGCCAGGCAGGCAGACAGGCAGGTAGCCAGGCAGGTAGACAGGCAGGTAGCCAGGCAGGTAGCCAGGCAGGTAGACAGACAGGTAGACAGACAGGCAGGTAGACAGGCAGGTAGACAGGCAGGTAGACAGACAGACAGGTAGACAGACAGGCAGGTAGCCAGGCAGGTAGACAGACAGGTAGACAGACAGGTAGACAGACAGGTAGACAGACAGGCAGGTAGACAGGCAGGTAGCCAGGCAGGTAGCCAGGCAGGTAGACAGACAGGCAGGTAGACAGGCAGGTAGCCAGACAGGTAGACAGACAGACAGGTAGACAGACAGGCAGGTAGACAGGCAGGTAGACAGACAGGTAGACAGACAGGCAGGTAGCCAGGCAGGTAGACAGGCAGGTAGCCAGGCAGTTGAAAGGACTTGGACGGGTTCATTACAGTCCCCCAACAACCACAGATGCTTTGAAAATACATTACACACTAACTTTAAAGTCCTAAGCACGTTGTTTTGGACAACTATAAATTTGTCTAAGTTTTAATGTAAAACTTCAGTTTCATAGAGAACTTTAACTCTAGCAATGGATTTTTGGTTAATTAACCCAATAAAAATGTAAAAATGAGCCTAGCAAGCACCCAGTCCAGAACCAAACCACACCACACTCACATTAGGTCAAACAGCCCACTGGCTCTAAAGTTAACCCATCAATTCTGTACTGGCCACACTTTTTTAACCCTGTGGTTTTTACTCTGTGCTTCCTTCCTTTCCACTCCCACACATTATATGTTTTACCACCCACCCCAGAACAACCGCACTTCAAAGCAAAGACCACTTCAGCAGCTGATATGAACTTCAGGATGGAGCTTTATTGATCAGACATGTGCATTAGGAATCATAGACACACACACATGTACACTTTTCTTACACATCTGGTCTCATACTCAATAGCTCTTCAACACACACACACACACACAACTCATGGACCAAACCCACTTTAAAAAATGTGCCAAGAACAATAAAAAGTCTCCAAAGGACAATGCAATTATTGTGGTACAAAATCCAAATTCACAAAGATACAGTACTATCTATAATTACTTACCTGGCATGTTTTATTGACTCGAGTGTCTTTTGGGTAATCTTTGTGAAAGAGATAAATCCACACAGTATCTGGTGCATGCTGTGTATTTATCCATGGGCGAGTGTCTGTGCCTCAGTCCAGTTGTTTCTGTGAGGAGGTTTAATGCAGCTTCAGTTTTACATTTTAAAGCTCTTTTTCAGTGAGCTTTTCCGTGAGCTCGAGTCTTTCCACCGCTCTTTCCATTTGTTTGTCTCTCTGCATGTGTGCTCGGAGTGATCAATGCACAGCTACAGCTGGTTGAAGGGGACCAAATCCATTGAACAGTTGATTTGGTTCCATTTTACCAGCTTTAGCAAAGCATTTTAGAGGCGAGTCCGGTCTGAAAGGTGACAGCGTGGAGGAGGGGGAGGAGGAAGTGACCAGACAAACCTGGGACCTGAAAGAAACAGAGCAAGAAGGAGGAAATGAAACGGCGTTGTCCATACACACATCGCATCAAATACGAATCCATCGTACATGCATGCACAAAACACACACATACACAAACAAACATGCAGACACATAGCAGAGGAGATGTTGCCCTTGAAAGTGTGCATGTTACTGGATAGAAAATAATATACAAAAAGAAATGGATTTATGAAGGAAGATGGGAAAAAAGATGAAGAAGAGTAGAAGACAGTGTATGAGGGAGAAAGTGAGATAAAGGGGAGGAACTAGTGATATGGGTGATGAAAAAGAGATGAGGAAAAACACGGAGCAGGGCCCTAAGAGATAAGAGAGGAGCGCATATAAACGATGGTTGCAGACAAAACTGAGAAAACAATGAATTCATCACCCAACTGCCAATACTGCTAATGAAGCCAGTGGATAGGACAGCAGGAAAATTAACTCTCATTGACCTCCAGCGGCGTGTGGAACATCTCTCTTTCTTGCGCTAACACACTTCCCCTCCGTCTCTCCTCTCTGCTGTTTCTGTTCTGGCTGGTATCTCACATGTTTTATGGTTCGGCCGCTCGCCGCCGCTCGCCGCCGCGTGATGGCACCGAGACGACGCTCTCAGCAGTCTTCCTGCTAGCTGCTCGGCTCTGCTCGTCCTTGGTGGAACTCACTCATTTCCTGGTTCAATTAGCCCAACTAATCATTTAATCATTAAGGAATAAACTGTTTAAGCAGAGTCTTGGCCCTGGAATCCAAGCTATTGATATTTTTGTCTGGAATCTCTTCTTCTCTTTTTTTTTTTTTTTGCACTGACTTGATGGATTTTTTTTATATCTAATTCAACACAGTGCCTTCGCATGTAGACTACAATTTGCTTTTAAAAGCATATAATGATTATTCATATTAATAATGACTATGTGGAATTCAAGCTACTGCTGATACTGTTGTCTGGAGTTTTTTTAACTGACTTAATTAAACAAACAAACAAAAAAAAAAGCAAATTATTACTTTGTGCAGCTCTCCTCAGCTCCACAGAGCTTTATAGCATCTTACAGATGACAGCGTGACTGTTTGGTTCAGTCTCATTGTTGGTTCAGTCTCATTGTTCTCATCAGTGTCACTTCCAGCACCAAACAGACACAGTTAGCCAGCGTTAGCCACTAACTGGTGAACATAGCGGAGCATTTAGCAGCTGCAGACTCAGATATTATCGTCTGGATATTTCTGGTGATGATGAGACTGAAAGAAGTTGGTTGTCGCGTAGCCATAAGCATGACTCAAATGAACAAATGAATGACAATGTGTAAATAAGCTGTTAGTCAGTATACTCACCACTACACCTATTTAAAGGGGTCATATCCTGCTCAGTTCCAGGTTCATACTTGTGTTTGTGTGGTTTCTTCTAGAACATGTTTACAGGCTCTTATGTTCAAAAACACGTTATGTTTCTCATCCTGTTTGTCTGAATATACCTGTATTCGCCCTCCGTCTGAAACGCTCTGTTTTAGCTTCTGTCTCGTTAAGACGCCCCCCTGAAAAAGCCCAGTCTGCTCTGATTGTTCAGCGTCGCCGTTTTCACAGTATTACTGTAGCCGGGGACTCGCCGAGTTTAGTGACACTTCTGCAGGTGACTGTATAGTATTTTCTGAATTACCCAGACCTGCTTTACAATAAAAACTAGAATAACCTCCACAACCAGTCAAGTTGCAGTTTACATCATGTCTGTCTGTCATCGCGTCATCATTTTATCCTGTTAGACACTTGTCTGAAATTATCATAATTAGCATATGAATTTTTGAAATATGGACAAAATGTGTTTTTAAAAGGTCACAGTGATCTTTGACCACTAAACGCTAATCAGTTTTTCCTTGAATCCAAAAAAAATCCCTTCAGGCATTCCTGATATTGCTTTCACAGGAATCTGACAGACATGAGGTCACAGTGATGCTGACCTTTGACCTTTGACCACCAAAATCTAATCGGTTCATCCTTGAGGGTCATGTCTAGATGGTAACCCACAAATGGCAAAAACATGCAAAAGACTGGAAAAACTCTGCAGTCCCAAATTGTGGGTTACCTTCTAGACATGACTATCCACAAGTCCAAGTGGACATTTGTGCCAAGTTTGAAGAAATTTCCTCCCTCATATTCCTGAGAATAGACCTGATGGATGGTCGGACATCCCGGAAACATAATGCTGATGCGGAGGCATGAAAAAATATATCTCACTTTCTACAATATGGGACTGTTAAGGTCAGATATTCATATATCAGTGTTGTGTATACAGCATGTTTCTGCAGCCCCTAAATGTCAAAACAGTTAATGCAGATTTAAAGGATTAGGCTGATTTATATTTTATGTTTTCTATCTGTCAAATCTCAGGAAAATAACAAAAGCACTGTCTGTGTATCAGAGCCTGATATCTGGTCTCCTTCTTCTGAGCCATAGAGCTCCATTAAAACACATCAGTCAGCCTCTCTGTGGCTGGGTGATGTTCCTTATCACCACGAACACACACTGCGTTTACTCTGACCCAGTACTACATAATAATACTGACAATACACAACACTCACTAGAGCACCAAACACGGATCGATCCACCACAGAAAATAGTCCACAAAAAGAAAAATATTTCCTCTTGTGTCAATAAGATTTGTTAAAAGCTACTACGATGTCTCTGTCATGACGATGTACACTCACCGCTTTTACCAAAATGTCACACTTCAAAAATTTCTCTTGACTTGCTCCGAAGTATTTAAACTGGTATTAAATAGTTACAGCCTATAGCTCTGCTGTGTGTGTGTGTGTGTGTGTGTGTGTGAGAGAGAGAGAGAGAGATTACACTGTCATCAAAGCTGTCCACCCCTCTCCAGATAACAAATACATCAGCCTCGCTGCACACAAATCACATTAAAAAAATAAATGCTTAAATACTGGCAGTGCATGTCAGGAACTAAGGAGCAAGACAGGACCCATTCACTCCTTCTTTCCCTCTCCTTCCTTCCTTCTCTCTCTCTCTCTCTCTCTCCATGTTTAATAAACTTGTCACCCAAGAGACCGGCAAATTGATGAGGGGGATGCATCCTTGAAAAAAACTGCGAGGAAAAGAAAGGAGGCTGGAAAGAGAGTGGGAAGTAGCACACGGAGAAGAAGAGGACGAGCTTGCATGGCCTGAATTCTCCTCCTGTCCCAGAGCTGCTGTTGTTCTACCTCTGCAACATGTAGCACTGCAAAGTGTGTGTGTGTGTGTGTGTGTGTGTGTGTGTGTGTGACTATGCTGCCGAGCATATAAACTGCAGAGACGTTCATGATTTCCGAGGTGTGAACGTGAATGATCTGTTTTTGTGGACAATGATCTGTGGATGTCCACACAGACAGAGTGTGTACGTTCTGCGTGCAGCTCAACAAGCTTCAGTGTGTGTTGAAGCGTGAATATCAACTTCAGAGAAGAAGGCGCTGCACATGAAATCCTTTTCATAGCAGGGTTTTCAGTAGATTAGGGAGAGAAGCCCTTCGCCACACTGTCTGAGCTGTACTCTGGCAATCTGTGGCCCACACACTCATCAAACGGGCGACCCTCCTTCACCCTGCGCCCCTCCACTCAGATCCGACATCAAACGGAATCATTACGCACACAGCGTTTTATCATTAACCTCGCTTAGATGCCTGCTGAAAGCTTCACCGGTGAGCGCTCTTTCAGCATTAAACTGTAAGGCAGCTCCGTCAAGATCAAAACGACAATAAGTGAAGGTGTTGTGCATTCATAAGTCGAGCAGCGCCGGAGCTCGGGGAAGTGGACTGTATGTGGGTCGGGGTGCTGCACGCGTGTGCACTCCAGCATGAGCGTGGCTGCGACTGTCGGTGCCCTCTATCAGGCTGACTGCATGGTTGGAGATAGGCTGGCTACTTGTCTATTCTGGGACTGTGCTGCCCGCTGCATTCCTGCCCTTATATTGGAGACAAGGGGGATGAGGGTTCGGGGCAGCTGGACTCTGGCAGAGAGGGAGGGAGAGACGTAGTGGAAAAGACAGTCAGGGAGTCAAAGCGGGAAGGTCAGCGGGGGTGCGAGGCATCCCTGGGGAGACTACACAGCACAGGTGGTCTGACGGAGCAGCTGCCAGCCCAACACTATGTACGGCTCCCACAGGACGAGTGACGCTTTGAAACCAGTCCCGTAGTGGACGCTGTCACTCTCGCTCACCGTGATATTTTCATTTCAGATGTAATACCTGACACTTCGCTATACAACCTGCTGCACGCTGCCACTCCCATCACTCTGACTCTGACTGTCTGATGTCTCTCTCTCTCTCTCTCTCTCTCTCTCTCTCTCTCTCTCTCTGTCCTTATCAGGACAAGCGGCTCTCACTCAGTGACTGACTGTCAGGCCACGGCTCTCCATCCGGCGCCACGCCTTTGGGAGGGCGAGGCCCGGAAACCCGCTGAGAGCATCGCTTCCTGTCAAGTCAACGTGCTGAGGCTGACTCCAGACGACAGTTGTGATCCCCGCTGTTACAAAATAGTCATTAAAATCCACTTAAAACTGCAATAATCTCCTGTAATGCAGCTTTTAAATGAAGCGGACTTAGACAAACCATTGTAATGAAGACCTCTGTGCGTGTCTGATGAAGATGTTTGCCAGTTGCTAATTAGCTTAATGCAAGGCACACTATAGTAATGAAACAAGTTGACCTGTGGTCCAGCTGTAAACTTTATCTTCTGTGGCTGGCTGTATTTATTCCTGCTAATTACCCACTGACTAGATGCAGAGGAAAAAGTTGGACGTATATATCAAACTGAGTGCAGACATTCAGGGTGGTTCTCATATCTATGGGATTGTGATGAGCATTGCGGAAATGGTGTAAAATAAAAGTTCATCAGGAGCGATGAGGCTTTGAGACTCAGGGGGCCGGTGGTTCGGCCCCCCTCTCTCCAGCAAGGGCCCTTGTCATGAGGATAGTGGTGCTGATACTGCTGCAGTCCACTGCAGACACTGGCTGGCTAGGATCCTCTTCCGCCAACACCCCCTCCTCCCCCTGCATTTGGACGTGAGCAGCACCCAGCGGCTGACTCAGCACTATTCCCGCGCTTGATTGGTTGATCAGAGAAGGAGACAGGAGCGTAACAGGACCCTTTATCCTCTGCTCAGCCACTTCCTCGCTCCCTTACTCTCCCTGAAGATAAAACACGTCTGTCGGATTAAAACGCTTCCTGACCTTGTGCGGCTGCTCGGATCGGGTGTCGCACTGTGGCTGCCATACCGTACGCCGGTGAGCTTTTTTTTTCCAGCCCTCTCGGGGTTACCGCGGCCTGTAATGATAGCATCTCCTACGTAAGCTACGTCCACAATGGAGTTCATATTATAGCAACTTTGACCTGATCCCTACAGACATAACCTGCCTGACCGTGTGTTCAGATTTCATCCAACCTAAACTCTGTTTCCAGTAGATTTGTTGAAAGTGTCATTTTTACTTATGGTCCCTAAATGTGTCTTGATGGGATCTTTAATGTCTCTACAGGACATCGTTAAGTGGGACTGCAGCGCTCATACTTTGGGATTCTTGCGGTGTTCATCTTCTGCTGCTCTTGATTTTACCTCACAATGATTTAATCCTCAAAGCGGTTTATTCCTTAACCTTTTAATCTAACGGCAACACCCTTAAGACGATCAATACCTATTTAGATGATATATTTAATTATATCCTCTCCTCCTCCCTCACACTCTCTCCCCTCCCTGTCTTTATTTGTAGACCACTACAACATATAAACAGGGTTTGAACGTCTCTTATTCAGCTTTAAAAAGAACCAGGTCTGTATCCTCCACCTTACTGGACTCCAGGGGACTTTGTCTTTCCTTAGACTTTACAGAGGTGAAATTCTTCACATTAATGTAAGAAGAATGACACTGTAAGTGTCCTTAATGAACCACTTTATTCAGTAATTTCACCAAATATATATCCAGAGAGTCTTCGAGCTGGAGCACTGTTCAGCAGTCAGACCTCCTCCTGGCACATGGTATGGCTACCCGGCTTTCACTGCCCTCATCAACACCACTGATAACTGTGATGAGATTAGATTAAAAAAACAAAACACAGCAACACGCACAGCCAAACGTTGCTCTACGGTACGTGATGCTGTGTTAGAAAATAGAGCTTCAAAAATGTAGTGGAAGTGGTGTCTAAAGATGCTTGGGACAGCCAGTATCAGGAATTATCTGATCATAAACTAACACAAGGATGTAAAGGCTGCCAGCCGTCAACTCCCTGCACACAGAGCTGTCACTAAACTTCTAGTCAAAGTAGAGCAAAGGCAGATAACCGGAGGCAGCTCGGAGAGAAAGAAACGATGAGAAAAGCTTCGGTTTCTCAAGTGGAAGGAGAACGGATTAAAAGAATGAAGGGCACGGTGGAAGTTAAATGAAACAATTTAACGTGTGCAGTTTATTAAAAACAACTCGTTTAAGACTTTTTTCAGACTGAACAACATTGAGGCGTAGACGACGTCATCTGGTTTCGCCGGGGAATGATGTCATGATCCATGAGCAGCGGCTGCCAAACCGCAGCAGACCTGCCTTCTGTCTTCACCTTTCTTCCTCCCTCTCTCCAGCTATGCAGGCTGATTCTCACTCTGAGCACGCTCCAGCCTCCCCTCCATCCCACCCCGTCCTCCTCCACCTCTTACCCCGCTCCTTCCATCTCTTCCCTTAACGAACCACCGCCACCACTTCGGTATTTTAGCCATGCATTCATTACAGGCCGCAGCAGGGCCACAAAGGCAGCGTGATATACGCTGCATCGTGAAACAAAAAATCCAATGCAGTTTAAGTCAGAGAGGAGCTCGGCCGTAAAGATAGCCCGGCTGACACGCTTTCTATTGTGAGACAGTGGGACAGCTGCTCTTTCCAAGCCTGAAAAGCGCACACAGAGTGAAAGGCTTCATTACAACTGCTCTGTTTTAACTTTAACAATGGGGATCGAAAGAGGCTGGAGCTAGTTAGAGCCATCTAGATTAGGATCTGTGGCAGAGCAGCGTCTCGGTTGTTGTGTAAAGATGTGTGTGTCGGGACGGGGAAGTGTGATTAAAGTGAGTCAACAAAGCGTCTGGCTTCAAGGCAAAATACACTTCACTGTGGATGGAGATGAAGGAGCTGGATTACAGAGGGGACTCCTATTGATTCTCTTAACTATTCGTCAAAGGTTATCAATATGGATATGAATTTAAACACTACTAAATAACAGTGTGTAACGTGAAAGGAGTCATTGTGTTGAGTAAATGTATGGTGGGTAAGGGTTGCTTGTAGTGATGAGCACACAGAGAATAATCAAATAAAAATAATCAAAGAAAAAGATCTGAAAAATCCAACTGCATCTTCATGCCCAGCACCAAACTGCAGGGTTGGGTTAACGGCTAGCTAGTGAGCATCAGCAGCTGAACGCAGACATTTTTCTCAGGAGTTGGTGGAGACGAAACTGGATACAGGGCTTACATTCATCAGGTGGACACGAACACGAGTCCAAGTGAACGCTCGAGTCACTCCCTATCTGCTAGATGTGTCGCAAGCAGCTGTTTTCCATATCAGCTTTAAACTGTGATCATAGATCAGTGGTGTGTGTTCTGTTTTAGATGCTCCACTTCAAAACAAGTTGATCATATCGATCGCATTGAGCTACGACAAAGATCAATATGTGGCCTCTACCGGACTAGGCGAGGCCAGTTTTTGGGCTAGCAGATTGCTGTAAATGGCTTCAGCTCCTGAAGCAGTTGCGGCTTCCACCGGCCAGTCAAGACGAGTCGAAACCAGACTGAACACCTGATCCTGCCAGGCTTGTGAATTTCTCCACTGTGAGACTAATAAAGGAATATAATATCTTATCTTATCTTATCTTATCTTATCTTAAGCTTGACAGAGATAAATAGCACTTTGTACTCCACTGCATTTACGTATACGTATATAACTAACCAACACAGTTTATGAAGCATTTAAAATTAGCCCAACCTGCTACAACAACAGTAAAATACTAGGACCTGAGTGTAACTGAGTACTTTTACATTTTGATTTTGCTAATTTTGCTGAAGTCCAGTAAAATATCTGAACAGTCTTTGAGCACTGGGCTTTTCCAACCTTCCAAGTAAATAGTTTTGAATATCAGACTCATTTTCTTTCATCTCTCCCTTGTTGTTCTTCCTCTCCTCCTCCTCCTTCTCTCCTCCTCCCCTCTCTCCTCCTCTCTCTCCTCCTCCCTCTCTCCTCCTCTCTCTCCTCCTCCCCTCTCTCCTCTCCTAGTTCGCTGCTTAAATGTTAAGTCTGATGATATTCAATATGTTTCCCATTGTGAATAATTCCCATGAAAACACAGAAACCAACAATGACCTCATGATATCTCTTCTCACTGTGTCCAAAAACTGTTGTCCACTGATCCTTCATTACCATGAACACACACACCGTAGTTTTACTCAGCGGCCGTTCTACACAGGATACTGTAAATACTTACTAGTACACCAAATGGAGGGGGGATAACAGGATTGCCCAATCTTATTTAAAAAACATAAAAGTAAAAATAAGAAAGTTAAAGTCTACCGGCCACATGTTGGAGCGTCCCACAGCCGCTACGTTTCACACCTACGGTGAGATCTGATCCCATCAAGGTGATGTGCTGATGTTGCTAGATCGGACAGGGAGAGATGTGTGAATCCTATGAAAGGAGGCCATAACTACTACAACAGCCCGAGGGCCGAGCACACTCGCGCTGTTCACTAAACCTATAGTTTCTACAGTGGTGCTGCTGCTGATGCAGCACTGCTGCTGCTGTGTAAAGCCAACTGTTACAGATGGTAATCCTGCTATCATATACTGTAATAGTCTCTGTGCAACAAAATGGAAGCAATTATCTGAAAGCACACAACGATCGGTGGAACAGATCACAAGGCATAACTCTTTATGGGTTTGGGAGATTTACTTTCAGCGACTGACTCTCTCTCTCTGCGTAATTCATGTTCTTTACGATCCCACTCTCTTTCTCTTTTGTTTCTCTTTTCCTCTTGGCTACCGATCATTTGTTACTTGCCTTTCTTATTAACCATGACCACATCTTGGACTTCTATGTGCCACCATAGTTTCCTTCTTTTCTGTCCTTTACCTCTTCTGACTCCCACCTCTCTTTCTGTTCCTCTTTTTTCCTCTTCAATAACACAAGTTCTGAGCAGAAAGGGTGATGACAAGAATGCTAACTAGCCTTGTCCTGACGCTGCACTCTCCTCCTCGTAGATATATATGTGCACTTACAGGAAGGGCGGCAGTGATCCCAGCCCATCCCTGCTCTGCTGCTTGACTGACAGACTCCCTGACCAACCGGCTCATTTCACCAGCTGACAGGCCACAACTGACACACTGCTTTTGCCGCCTCGCTGACCGCTCTGCTCGTCCTCTATCGTCCTGTATCAGTGGCTATAGCAAACTGGCTTGCTGACTCCCTGACACTCTGCCTCCTGCATGCTGCTCCCAATTACACTCCTCTGGTGGACCACGGGGAGATGGATGCACGAGGCGCCACAGAGACAGAGGACATGTTTGCATAGGCAGGTCTGTGAAGGCACTCGGTTGCTTGTCGGTACACAGCTGGTTCTGCTGAAGCCAAACACACCTAAAGTGGGCTGCACCTTGGATGCTCATACACCAGACCAGTAAGAATCGTTTTATTTAGGGTGCCTTTACACCAAAAATATCTAGCAAATGAGAAAAGTTCCCTTGAAAAATTAAAATTTTAGATTACTTAGTTTTTTAAATTCTGAACATGTGACTAAATCCCAAAAACAAATGAATCAGTAACTAATTGGTTAAACGTACAGTATTTTTTAGGTAATGAGACTAAAAGCCTTTCCACAGCAAGGTCATATTTTTTGAAGGCTATGTGTTTTTTTTCATCCAGAAACCTTAGAGTACAATGCATTTTATTATTCTATTGGCTACAAAGATTCGCAGTACAAGAATATGCTGAATTAATTATGTGGTATCATACATACTGCTCATCCTAAATGGGATTAATCAATGATCGCCATTAACAAGAAGTTATTGTTTAGCTAGAGCTAAATCAGCTTATCTGATGCCATTTTGGGTGATGACATTTGCACGGTGGCTCTGAGTGGTCAAACAACTCTGGGAGATGCACAAAATGCAGAAAATTTAACTTGTTCCGGTGTATCAGTATGTAAACATGACACACAACATGAGGTTGTATTTGGCACACGGTAATATGTGTGTACTATAGGAGTTTTCATCAGGATGGATAACTGTGGCACATTTGAGTGGTGGGATCAGAACGAAGGAAGGTGGCTGCATCAGAGGCCACCGCCTCTGACCAATCAGGACTTATCACATTCAATACTTTCACCCCCTTTAATCACAGGACTGTTCCCGTCATGACTCTGACAGGTCGAGAGTCCTGTAGTTTCCCTCAGAGGAAACATGTTTATTTCATTTCATTTATTTATTTCAGGCTATGATAATTAAAATTGTGGAGCTCAGACAAAACTTTGGTCAGGATGGAGACACTGGACGGAGAGGACAGTCGCTGGCGGAGTTATAAGAGGAGCAAAATGCCTGTTGACGTGAGGAAGAAACGAAACGCTTGATGCAAACACAAGCATGAAGGGTTCTGAGGTTCAAAACTGCCGCTGCTCCCATCATGAGCGACCGCCGGAGGGGCGCCGCAGTTCCGATCACCTGAAATTAACAGGATGGCCTCGGCCCGGTCCGGGCCACATGCCAGGCGCCGATTCTTTGTCCCAGTTCACACACACATCACATTTTTTACATTTGTCCCACATATGCACACACACACACACACACACACACACGTGTTGCCATGCAACAGTAGGAGGTGTTGGGTTTGTTTACTTTTTCAGAGATCCTGTATTGATTTGTTCGAGAAGAGGATTTACTTGGGGAAAAAAAAACGGAACAGAACAAACTGAATTTCTATGTTTTGTTGCTTATTGCTAAATCTCTGAAAAGTGATGCTCTGACATTTGATTATCTTACACTGAACTCTCCAGATTCACTTTGATTCAACAATCCAACAGCATCCAATCACGTTTCAGGAGAAACCGTAAAGAGCTAACGTTGCATTACAGAGTTACTCTGCTGTTAAAATGACATTTTAGTGAAGAACACGCATGGATGTTTAGGACTCGAGACCAGAGTTGGGACTTGATTTGGGACTAGAGTGCACAGACTTGAGACTTACTTGTGACTTGCAAAACAATGACTTGGCCCCACCTCTGGTAGCCTTTACTCATAATAATCATAATGATGAATTAGACCATGATAGGCAATACAAAGGTATACATATTTGCTTGGAATAATAAAATGAATTATTGCTCTTTATTTGTTTATCTACTTTTTTTTCAAATTAATTAATGATTGGAACATGATAAGAGTCTACGTAAGTAGAATATTATTATTTTAATTGTAGTGAAAACCGGGACAATTTGATGGTGAAAACTGGGACATTTGAGTGTTGAGACACGTCAGATTGAAACTGGGACAGTCCCGGACATACGGGACGTCCCATAAGCTAAATGCTAACATTAGCGTGCTCACAATGACAATGATAACATGGCGATGTTTACAATGTTTTCAGTGTTCACCATCTTACCATGTTAGCATGCTAACACTGAGGCTGATGGGGGGAAATGAAACTTGGCGCTACATGAAACACTAAGGAATCACTAAGTGATTACAGTTCATCCTGAGAGGAACATGAACGTCAATACCAAAATCCATGTTGAGATATTGCATTAAAAACCACAAATGTCAACCTTATGGTGGTGCTAGAGGGCATGCAGGTAGGGTTCATCCTCTGGGAACAACATTTTGTGCCACTCAGTCAGGGGATTAACCCTGTAATGCATCTACTAAATGCTCATACACCAGACTGGTAGAAATAATTTTATTTAGGCTGACTTATACTCCGACATTATTTAGCTTTTCAGTTATCTTCTTACTATCAGTAATGGTTCCTCCATGTGCAAAAAATAATCAGCCAAAGTTTTGGTTATTTAAGATTAAATATATCTGTTTGTGTGTGTGTATTTCTGTGTTTGTCTTATTATAATTCAGTCAAATTATAATTACAAATTCAGAGCATTTATGATTGAGTTATTGCCTCCACACGGCTCTAAACATAGCGACTTGCAGCCAGTGGTGCTAACAGCACCAACAGTGCAAGCAATGGTGCTGGCAGAGCTAACAGGAACCAGAGGGCGGTCATTATGCAGAGCGACTGCTATTGGACACACATGCACAGACTGACGAACCAAAGAAAGAAAGCAAAACGTAAAGAAAGCACAGAGCAGCTCTGATTCCAACACACACAGCTCAGGTTACGCCTCTATATCTTTACATAGACCGTAGTCGATGATTCATTAATGCCCTACGAATATAGCACCTTTAAATTGTGCCAGGTAATGTTGGAAAAATGTGATGTCAGCACAGTCCTAAGAAACCGATGAATTGAATTTTTTGACCGTTAAACTCCAATAATGTTGAACTGGAATTTTAATTGTTGCTTATTTAGTCATTAATATCTGATTTAAACAGTTTTCAGGAGCTCTAACTGCTCCCCTGTTCTGCTTCATGAGACTACTTCCCTAAAATGAACATATAGCACATTCATTCACTATTCTCATAACCAGTAATAGAAATAACAATGTGCCCAGGAATGCATTATATTCTGAGTTATACCTTATGAGATATATCACTGAAACTCTACTTTATATTTTCCCTGAGATGCTTCTTCAGGCAATATATTTTTGAAATACTGCAGGAGATGAATGCATGTGTTCTGTGAGGCCGGGGCTGCATTATGAAAGCACTGGGATAGATACTCTCAGTATATATAAAATAAGTGTATTTTGAACTAATTAAAAAAAGAGCATTTTTTTTAACACAATACGTGCTGTTATCAGAAGAAACAATTAGAGCGGGAAATGCCTTTTTCTCATTTTTTTGGTCAACTGACAATTACTGTGTCGTAAAATTGTAAACGTTATGACCTTATAAACACAGACAGAGTGTAATTACAATATTAGGATGACTGTAAACCCAGGCATGGTAATTATGAGGGTGTCAGTGTATGGGGAACCTGTGTGTGTGTGTGTGTGTGTGTAATCTCCAGCGAGCAGGGGGAAACGGTAGCGGTGGGGATGTAGAGGAGGGGGATGCGGCCCACCACCACCACGGTGCCCTTGTTCCTTTAATTACTTCCCTCTGCTTCACAGCTTCACTGCATAACAATTATCCTGCGTGTTCATTTGAAGGGAGCAGACCTCTCTCTTCATATCGTACGGTAATGGACAGGCTCCGGTGTCAGCAGCATCACTGGATGTACAGAGAGCCCCAGTGGGGGGCCATTAAATTAGACCCCCCCCCCCCTTTATGAACAATAAACAATCAGCGAAGTTGCCTGTGGCATCGCTCAGTCCAGATGCATCTTAGGAGCCAAACGTGTTTGGCAAAAAGTATAAAAAGAGTAAAATGAGGACACAAACCTCAAGTGATGTAATAATTTATCCAGCTGGTGTCCTGCGACTGTAGAACTGCTCTTCTTCACCTTTTAGCCGTTTATTTGTGTCTTTGGTGTATGTTCACTACTTTACAGTATGCGTCCATGCAAAGGACACACACACACACACACACACACACACACACACACACACACACACACACACACACTAGCACAGGCTATGCAAGGCAGATGGGAAGAGGCCGGGCCTTTTGCAGTCTATTGGAGTCTGATTCAAGCAGATGTCTGTTTAATTGATCGAAACAAATTACCTCAACATTGATCCCTGTCCCGGGACTGATCGGCTTTTTGGAGGTGCACTGTGTGTGTGTGTGTTTGTGTGTGTGTGTGTGTGTGTGTGTGTGTGTGCAGAGAGCAGGGTGAGGCTCTTCGGCTTTGACCCACTCACAGAGAATGTATGGCTTAATCGCTAAATGATAAATCGTAATTTGGTTTCTCATTATGCTGTGTGTTGTCTTAATCGATTCCCGGTTTCCTGCTGAACTGATGTGCCATCGTTCTCACATTAAAATGCCGGGACAATTAACTAATTGACTTTTAAGACTCATAATTATGAGTAATTCATTAGGGTTTCTGAAGTAATTCATTATCAGGGCCTCATCTTTTTTCTTTCATCTGTTGGCATCTGTCCTTTTTTTAAATCTTTTTCTTGAGAGTAATTTGTCCGCCATGATTTCAGTGACACATCTGTTGTACAGCACATGTTCCCTCCCTGATAAGCCCAGCACATTTAACAGGCTTCTGTAGCAGCAGAGTGCAAGAGCACAGTGCAAACTGTGAAATTACACTTCTAGCTTGGCTTTAGCCCATCGCCACACACACACACACACACACACACACACACACACACACACACACACACACATATGAAACATAACTAAACTAAACTGAAACTAAAATGAAAATATGCAGTGAAAAAGATTTTTAGTAAACCGAAACAAAATAAAAACTATATCCTTCAGTAAAACTAACTTGCCTGGTTAAAAACAACAAAAAACAGAATAAAAATGAACATACATTTCATTTCAGTTTTAGTCTTTTAACTGTAATATATCACAAACAAAAATAGGAGACAGCATAAATTTCCGTCAACTCTCGTGACATTGACCCACTGAAACTGAATGGATTTGACCTTCTAAGAGATGACGCAGCGCCGCGGTTGCTTCAATAAAGTAGCAAGAAGATTAAACATTAAACATTACGGCTATGGCTACTCAGTTCTCCTCCAGCCAAGTATTTACAGGACACGTAGCGACTTACGTCTGAGACATTATAGCTGGTGCTAACAAAAACTACTGTAAAACCAGCAAACACACTCTGGAAACCATCTAAAATGAAATCTAAAAGTCAAAACTGAAATAAAATACAGACTAATTCAAAACGACTGTAACTTTCATATATACAGTATATAAAATGTAATATCATGTATGTTGTACTGTTCAGTGTGTATTTTTATTCGTCCTGAGATTCACTTTGGAGACGTGCACACAGGAAGGCATATAACAGGCCGTGTCCTTGTGTCGGGGGGAGATGACAAATACATTACCACTCCACCGCATCTGATTCCACTTCCATTACTCTTCAGCCCTATTATATTCCATGGATTTGCTGCCGATGCACACTTACTATAAACATGATTAAAAAAGAAAAAAAAAAAATCCTAGCAATAAACTCTGACACTAAATATAAAACTGGCCTTACGTCTCGTCCCTCCATCACTCCTGCAAACATCTCCTCTCTCTTTCTTCTGCCATGCACATACAGTACAGGAGTACACATGGATACGTACATAACAGTCCATGATTTTATGTTTTGTGGGTGCAGACACACACACACACACACACACACACACACACACACACACTAAGGCCGTTAAAAAGATAACGGCCTAATTTTCAGCCATATCGTCTCCCAAACAGCCAGCTGGACTGGCCTCTGATTAAAATACAGTTTATACACAACACCACAAATCACTGAAAACAGTTTAATTTCACATTTCTAAACTGAGCAAATACTAAAAGAATATTTAGCCAATTCCTTATTTTTGCTTTTATTTTAATTTGATTTCACCACCAATACAGTCATGTTTCTTCGCTAAACTTCCCGTTGCAAACATTTTAAAACTAAACTTAAATTAATAAATTAAATTTGCTCTTGTTTTTGTCATCCGCATCTTCTTCTTCCATTTACCGTACACCCTCCAGGGGCATACATACACAAAGACCATGCACACACAAACTGGTGTGGTAGGAATGTGCACACAGACCTCAGACCAGCGTACAGGCTTTTCTGCATCAGTCTAAGGGTGAAAAATAAGGTCAAAGACAGAATCTTAAAAAATATTCTTCATATTGTTTGTTCGATAATATCCCCGATTGTGCATTTAGTTTTCTGTTTTCTTGTTTGCAACCTACAGGGAATCTGTAAAATACCATCAAAAGGACATTTCTAAACTTTCTTTACAATTTTTGGTCATTTTCATTGTTTTCAGCGTAAGCATTTATTCCCTGTGTTCATGCTCTTTTCATTCTCTCCTGTATTACGAAGCACTTTGTAAAGTCTGATTCAATATGAGAGCTGTGAATAAAATCATTAATTACCTGTCTGACCTTTAAAGCTGCAGTTGGTTACTTTAATAAAAAATATAATTTTTTTGCCATATTTGCTCAAATTGTCACTTCATCCTGAGAGCAGTGCATCAGACAGATGTGATCATGTTCCTTTGGCTTCCCATGCTCATATTATTATCCACCATGTACAAGGAAAAACAGCCAATTAGAGTCTCTACAGCAGCTGTCAGTCACGCGTGAACCCGATCAAATGGTCAAATTAAGCAGCGCTGATCAAATATGAATCAATATTCTGTTACTGAAATGACTATCTCTCGCCTCAAATGTTTTCAGAAACATCTTGTAGTTACTGTTTAGGTGTAAAATGAGTTTGTGACCCAGCAGCCAGTCGGCCAAAAACCAAACTCTGCCCAGCGGCCAGAGGAAACTTTGGCTGGTTGTACGTTAGGTCAGGACAGCTGCTTTAAAGACTGCTTTCAATGCAACACAGTCAACACAGAAACTGCAGGCTAACTGGGGATTCAGCCCTGCATTTAAACTACACTGGTGTTGTCTGATGCATTGGTGAGACAATGAAAAACGATCCTGGAAGTCCAGCTGGCTTAATGCATTTAACGGCTTATCAGATGCAAAAACATTGCACAGTGGATCGTAAAACTCACAGACAGGAGACACTATTTATGTTACAAAGTCATCTACTATACCAGGGATGTGCGCTTGCGTGTACATGTATTTGTTTGGCTAACGCAGCACTTTGCTGGAAGACGTCACATTGCATTGCAGCAAAAGTTGAGGCAGGTTCCTGCGTTGTTGCACGCACCATGTCGACACACTCGTTCCACTCAAATGAACCAAGGGCTCCTTTTTTTCAAGCAGAGCTCAAGTTGGTCTGAATGCAGTCTAACTGTGGGAGTGGAAATGAGGCTCATGCTGATGCGTGCAGTTCTCCAGTGTTTGAGGTTTCAAAAACAGAAGCATGCTCACACATGGCTTCATAAATCTGAAAAAATAATGTATGTACG
The DNA here is from genome assembly GCA_947000775.1 of Pterois miles. Classification (NCBI taxonomy): domain Eukaryota; kingdom Metazoa; phylum Chordata; class Actinopteri; order Perciformes; family Scorpaenidae; genus Pterois; species Pterois miles. The sequence continues at coordinate 3,233,854 of CAMQGK010000048.1, read as the reverse complement.
TATACAGTATATGTATGTTAAGTTGAGCTAAAACAATTTAATCTGGCCCCTGAGGTTTTAAACAGAAAATCTAAAATTGTTCATAGACTCAGTGAGGCTGATTGACTTTATCAGTAGTTGATTTGTAAATTTAAACATTCAATCACACATTCAGTCAGTTGGACTGTAGATTAAATTCAGTGTTCACCGAGGCAGATTTTTTTTCGGGCATGACTGATCGGTATGTAACTACTGCTAATCCCTCACTGTGCTGTGGATTACTAGCTTTCCCTGTGCCCTTATGTGGACTCCCAGATGGGGGAACCAGTCAACCAGCCAGTCGGTCGGTCAGCCGGTAATTCAGCCAGTTTTACTAGCCGGCTTCCCAGCCAGCCAGCCAGCCAGCCAGCCAGCCAAGGAGAGCAGGGAGGGAGAGTTGGGGCAGCCCTGACAAGAAGCTGGTGGTCTCGAGTGTGTGTGTGTGTGTGTGTGTGTGTGTGGATGGATGGATGGATGGCTGTCTAGCGCAGAGCAAGGCAAAGCGGTGCCGCTGGTTTACTTTTATAGGGGCCCCCCAGTCGTCTGGCTTTGGCTGTCTCAGCACGGTGCCGCAGTCAGCATTGTTGCATATTTAATGTCCTGATGAGAGCTTCCACCTGCTGACACAGGCAAAGTGACAGAACAATACCCGCCCAGCCCCCTCGCACCCCCTCAACACACACCAGCCCTGAACACCATCATCAATCCAGTCTCTCTCTCCCTCTCTCTCTCTCTCCCTCTCTCTCTGCCTCTTTCGCCTCGCCTCATCTCACACGCTCACTCGCCACAACTCCCTCCACTCCGATCCCACTTCAGTCTACGCTGTTCACTCGTTTCCCTTTTGTCACTCAACTAACCCCCACCACCACACCCACCCACACACACACCCACACGCACACACACACACACACACACACACACACACACACACACACACACACAGCACCATGCCCTTCTATCTTTGAATTCTCCCACAGTACAACGACCTTTCCCTCTGGTTCTTACCAATCACTGCAATAAATCCCTCCGACATAAAAACACACGCACACACTTACTTGCAAACACATTTTATGTTTTGGGCGGCTTTATGAATATGTTCCTCGGTGAAGTGTGCTTTTCTGGACCCAGTTTATGTCAATGGCCTCTTCATCCACAGCTAAGACGAGAACCGTCTCTTATATTGATGGTTAATTAGCTTTGAAACACTGTCTGGCTGGACGGATGTTAAACGATTCTTCTTGGCACTTCGCTGTTCTTCTAGTTTATGATCACCCCTGTTAACATATTTTTCTTGTAAAACAAGATTGGCAGAAAGTGTAATCCAACAGCAGATCCCTGTCAGGCCAGCAGCTACCACACAGGCACAACACCCCGGGATGTACACCTGATCAGGGCCAAATTAGTGCACTGAAACTGGGTCAAATAACACCAAAACAGGGACAGGTAAACCCCAACTAGGTCACATACAGTATTTATATACGAAGTAGGCCAAAATATATAAAACTAAACAAAAACTAAAACCACACATAGTTGTTGTGCGTTCTCCTAAAACTACACCTGGATTAGTCATTGTTCCTACACACATAAACCATACATACTTTATCAGAGCTAACAGGAGTGAAAAAAGTGGCACCAATGTCTCCTGGCTCAGCAGGTTGAGACGCACATTGTGGCTTTGAACCAGAACCGTCATCATAAGTAGCTTTTGACTATTCGAGAAAGAGATCTAGAAAAACGGCAAACCTGATTTCACTGATTTATAAACAGGCTTTTTGCACACCATTTCATGTCAACGCTAAACGCTGTGAAACGGCTTGTCTTGTGTCATTTAAGGCCACATCGTTACCATGAACAGGTCACCGTTATGTTCAGGCAGCAAAACCAGATAATTAGATTTAGGAAAAAACATCACAGTTGAGCTTCAAATAAGAAAGTAAACTATGTAAAATACGAACCTGAACATAAACGGAAAACACGTCACAAGCATCACAAACATAACTTAAAAATAACTCAACAACACTTTTGGACATGAACAGCGGTCTCCTGGTTGAAAGTCCTGTGTTTGTTGGACCCTTCCACCTCTCCTCCCTCTCTCCCACTATGAGCAGTCTCACTTGCTATCACTAGCTGTTAGCGTAGCATGTTCCCCCAGATGCTGTGAAATGACACGTCAAAAGCAACAATTGTTATTGCAGGAAAAATGACTTACAGACTTACATTCGGCGTATGGCTGAAACGCCTGGAGGCATAAACTCCCCCCTCTAACAGACACTGCTCTTGAAATGTTCAAGAATGGTGAAAGAACACACAAAGCAACAACTACTGACGCGTGAAAATGAAAACTAAAAGAGTGATTTTTAAATATGAAGTGTTTATAACCAGGCCAACAACTTGAGCCACGATGCAGACAGTGTGACTGCACACACAGGCGTCTGAGCAGTGTAATGTGAGGGAGTCCTGCAGGCAGTCTCTGCTTCTTCCTCTTTCTGGCCATCCTGTCGGACCATACTATCCATTAGCGAGCATTTAATCAGTGCACCATTTACTGGAAACTGCTGTCTGTCTATCTGTGGTGTGTGTATGTGTGTATTATTTTTTTAGACGGTTCACACTGTCCAATACACAAGCCTGATAAATGACAAAAAAGTACTCCAAAGTAAGTGGAAGGTGTTCTTGAAATCATCGCCATTAGTGTATAGGAAACATGTCCACCTTTCCGCAATAAAACTAATAAGAACAGAGTGAAAGAGATATTCAAAAATCTATTGCGGGCAAGCGGAAACTGCTGACTGGAGTTGCAGCTGCATCCACAGTTTTCTACTGTATGCATTGCTCTGCAGCGCCAAGCTGACTGGACTCAACTGGGCCACACCAGGGTTGAAAAAGTACACATGCACACACTGCACATGTACGTTAGTGGTGCATAAAGAATACCTGGGACCTTTATGTGGGAACAGAGCACACAGAGCATCCTCTCCAATGTGTTTCTATGTGTTAGTCTGTCTGTGAGTCGGTGCACTCACAGTCAAGTTTGGGTTTTGTTCAGATGCAGCGCTGTCATTTTTCCCAACCTGGGATACATACTTCTTTACATTCCATAGTTGCTCTTGTTCATATGGGCATATAAAGAAGTATGTCCCCCAAGCAGGCCACTGTCCTTGGTGGCGCATCAGGACCCCCCTCCCCCTCCATCCTGCTCCATCCCAGCATCCCCCCCCCACCCCACACCACCCCACACACCCACTCAATGGGGAGGAAAAAATGTTGAATCAGGATCCACACAGACCACCGAATGCCCATAACCCCCCTGCGATCCCCCCATGGCACCTCACTAGATAGAGAAGAAGACAGAAGGTTTGAGAACACATGCATTTAGAAATAAAAAAAAAGTTTCAACAAATACACGATAAAACGGTGGTTATTACGCTGAAACAACTTTTCTGACTGTTTTATGCAGCTTCTTCCTCTGAACTGCCATGCAGTCCTTGGCCAACACTGTTTACACCTCTGACAGAACAGAACTAATCATTTAAAACTAGATTTTTAAAAATAAAACCACAAAATGAAGCCAGATCAAGCAGACTAATTTACAGCCCCTTTCATCAAAAACAACTGTCACCAAGAAAGAAAGGACACTTTTAAAAAAGTCATATTTCACGCTGTTAGCATTCAAATGTCCCCCTGAAAGAACACATTTTAAAATGCTGCATTAAACTACAGTGTGTTCACTCTGCTTTGACATACTGTACATTATAAAGCAGCCCCCCCCCCCACACACACACACACACACACACACACACACACTCGGCACTCGATTCACCTTGAGTGTCACGCCTAGAGGTTCAGCTGCAGCGGTGGAGTGAGAGGGGTGAGGTGGGGAGAGGGGGGTTGAAGGGAAATGAGGGAGATGTTGCACTTACCTACAGTACAGGCAGATGTTGGCTAGAAACCCCCCCCCCCCCCCCTTCAGCTGGGCCGATGCACCAAAGAGAGAAGCATTAACGGCAGAGCGGAGAAGAAAAGGAGACGGGAAAGAAGAAGTGCTTCGCTCTCTCTTCTCTCAGTCTGTGTCCCAGGTGCTGCCTCTGCAGTCTCTCTCTCTCTCTCTCTCTCTCTCTCTCTCTCTCTCTCTCTCTCACACTGAAAAGTTTTAGTCCGGCACACAGCTGCTCGTCCCTCCGGTCCTCTGCCACTGAGAGCTATTCCTCTTTTTTCCTCCCCCCTCTGTGCCATCCATCTCTCTCTCTCTCTCTCTCTCTCTCTCTCTCCACACTGTCCCATGCAGTCTATAGGCTACCATGCTTATGCAGTCTCCCTACTCCCCTCTATATAGCATGTGCTCTCTCTCTCTCTCTCTCTCTCTCTCTCTCTCTCTCTCTCCTGCTCACACACTCCTCATCACACACTCTCTCATTCTCCTGCCTCTCTTTCAGTCAAACTACAGTGGTGTTACAGTCCTATGCTGAGCAGACGGCGGTGACGATGAGGCATGTGTGGCGTAGCACGTGGACAGTTGTCAGAGCAGACTAAAGAAACTGGGGGGGGGGGGGGACTGTGTGTATCTATACAACAATCTATAAGTGTATGTCAGTGTGCATAGTGTGTGTGTGTGCGCATAGTGTGTGTGTCTTCAATTGCCCTTGTTGCTTGAGTGAACCCCATTCACCTGAGACCCCCTGCCCCCTCCCATTAGCCTCAGTCCCTGATCCACCCCCCCAACGTGTGCCAACACACACACACACACACCCTCCTCTGCTGTCTCCCCTCCCTGTCCTCTCAGAGATCAATACCAATTTATAGGCAAATGCACAAAGGCTGAGTCGCGCTTTTAATGAATTGAACCATTGCTAACGTCAGGCATCTAATGAAGGCTCTGAGAGAGGCGTTAAGAAAACGTATGGTGGGAGCAGCAGGAAGGGTTATTGGGAGTGTGTGGACTCACGTGTGCGGCTGTGTGTGTTTGAATTACAGCTGTGTCACAGTTTTTCCCTTCAAATATATGATACCGCTAATATGAGTCCAGTCAAACATATAAATGGTTAGAACTAAAAGAAAAGTCAGCAGCAGACATCCCAACATGCACTGCTCCTGGACACACCGGCACTGCCAGAACTGCAACATCAGGAAGTCTTTCTTTTGTCTTTGGCTGTCAACATTTAACCTTGAATGCCAATTACAGCTAATCAAATCTGTATGAAAGTGCACACTGAGGCTGGACTGTTGACACAGCACAATACTCGCAAATATTCAGTCTTCTTACATTCAAGGGACAAAAATACGTACACGGCTCCATATATGTGTGTGAGCCTCCACAGTGAAGTGGAGCATTTAGTAAAAGCAGCTATTTGAATATTATTTCCACTTTGTGCCTGTGCATCTTCACTTAAGGCCACTGAACAGGTACTGTACAGTATATTGCTTTTCCATGCTACATAATTTAACTCTTGTGTCCTGCACTATGAACATACAAATTGCCTGAGTGTATCAGCTGCACCTATATGAATATGTCATACTCTGCAGCCCCCCAATAGCCCCTTTGTGTGTTCCCACCACTGTGTAACCGGTGCCATGGGGGCTGTGCACATCAGCCCTGCCCGCCCAGTAATTAAACTAAAAGTCTCTTTCATAAATCACACTCGTCCTCTCCTTTCTCCCTCATTCCTCCCTTCTTTTCTCTCCCAGCAATGGAAGGAACGGTTTTGTAAATCACCAGCCGGGGTCGGTAAACGAGGGGGCTTTTGCAGACGTGCACCCTCGCGAACACGCAGACCCACTCTAGCCCAGCACTAAACAGAAAGAATTAAGCTGCTTATCCTCTCTGGCCTCCACGCCACCGCCGTCCCAATACTCCAGGCAGGAATTACAATTCTCCAGGGAGAAGATGTAGATTGCAAGATAAGGGCAGTGTGAAATATGCACCCGCATTGCACTGTGGTCCACAGCTTGGCAGGAAGTGGATGCAATTCACCAACATCTGGCGTGACTTCTGTAATCCTTACAACAGGGTGCATTATCGAAAGGCATCCCAATAAAGCAGTCGGACACAGGTAACAAATCCTCATCCTCTTATAAACCTCCTCCCTTTCTGTGTACTCTCAACATTCGTAGTCGCTGCAGTTAAGGTAACACCATATAAAGCCAAGTTTCACACCCTGTGGGAGATCACTTGCTAGACAGAAAGACAGACAGATTTCCTTCAAACAGCTGCCTGTCTACTATAACTGATACAACCATGCAGGCGATCTGGTACAGGGCCGGGCCGGGACACCCGACACCTCACCACTTCCAGCAATTCACAGTGAAGCCTGTCAGGGCCCTGGACGCTTGACAGACAGCTGACCACCACTGATCTCCCTGGTATCTGCTAACTGGTAAAACGAGCCTGGGCAGCAACAGAGAGAGAGAGAGAAAGAGAGAGGCGAGAGAGAGAGAGAGATGGAGGGATAGGAGCATATGCATGACACTTTTAGAACCTTACTTCTACTTTAAACCTCTCTCGAGGAGTGACACATGTGTGTGTCCCATCTATAGATAGAGCTGAGGTCCCGCTGAGCTTAACACTGGTGCACATTAGAACATACCGCTGTTTCTACTGATAAATCACACCTGTCCTGCAGGCAAATATAGTACACTGAGCAGCACTGTGCCGGGCCAACAGCATGCATTTCTACCCCATACATTTCTACACCACGTTCTCCTGCTGCCACATGGAGAGATTCAACATTTTGTGGACCATATACTGCCTGAAACACTTACAAAAAACAATGCAGTAGTGCAGAGAAAATATATTTCTGTGTAACATGGATGTTATATGTGGGTGTCATGTATACAGCATGTTCATGCATTAATAATTTCAAATAAATTAGACTGCACATAAAAAAATAAAATTGGCAACAAGCTAAGTTTGCTATTTTTATTTGGTAATTTGCTCTTACACTCAAGCACATACGTACGACATATTAACCTTTATTTAATCAGGTAGTCTCATTTTCAGTAATCGAATCTGCTCAACATTATTATTGTAAATGGTTTCCTCTGAATATCAATATAGTCGAACTAGCTGATTAGAAAACACTCCAGAGAGGAGCACGTCACAGTTAACCCTTGACCTTTTAACCCTGTGTGAACATGTGGGGATGGTAGCTCACAAGCTACAACAATTCTAACAAGGAGTGACGACTCCTTCCTGTTCCCTCACTTACAGTGGATTTCTTTTTTTCCAAAAGGTGTGAAGGTGGCTGGGATGAAGCACACTGACACACACAGAGACACACAGTCACAAATATGTGCAGTGAAAAAAACATCTATTTGTTTTTCAAAGACCTAAACAGGCAGAGAGACAGTCGCACACCTACCGTAGTGAAGGTGATCCAGATAGGGATGGTGGCCCATGCGGAGGGAAGCGGTGGCTGCAGGCGGAGTCTCTCCTCCCGGGGAGCTGAATCAGCGATGGAGAGTTTAAGGTTGCAGAGAGGAGGAGGAGGAGGAGGAGAGGAGTGAAAAGAGAGGAGAGAAAAGAGGAGGGTCACTGGACTTGCCTTCTCTCTCTCTTACTGGATCAAGTGAAAAAGGAGGAGGGGAAAAACAGGCAGACCAAGATAGAAAAAAAAAAATCTGAGGACCCCATGCAGGTAGAAAAGACAGCAAAAATAGTGGCAAATATAAAAAAGCACAAAGCTTTGTGTGAGAGGATTCGATCTGAAGTGATGACTGGGCAGAGAAATCCCCACGCGCCACACCAGGCCATGTAAAGTTAGAAGGAAGACAGCTGATCAGACTGCCCGAGAAGGAGATGGAGCGATACAGCGAGTGCTGACAGAGCTGAAGGACAAATCGGGAAGAGGGACGGACGGAGGGAGGGAGGGGTTGAGAGAATGAAAGAGTGAGTAAAGAGAGACATAGGGTGAGGAGAACAGGAAATTCAAATGGTGGGAATGAAGTAAAAATGGGAAGGAAGAGAGGGAAAGGCAAGAGAATTAAAGACAGAAATGAGGAAATGGGGTTGAGATGTGTGGAAGAATGAAAGAGTGGAAAGAACAAAAAGAAGGACGGGAAGGGTGTTGGTAGAAAGGAAGCAAAGAGGGGCGGTGGGAGGTAAAGAATGGAGATGCAAAGTTTGGAAGGATGAGAGACAGACAGACAGAAAGAAAGAAAGAAAGAAAGAAAGAAAGGTAGGTAAAAAGAAGCACTTAAATGGTGAGCATTTCACTCAGTGATCTCTTACTCTTTTCTGTCTTTTCTTGTCCTTTTGCCCTCATATTCCACTCAGTCACTTTCCCGATATGTCGTCCAGCGGTCGGTAAAAACTATTCGTCCAAAATAAAGAGATGAAAGAGAGACTACAAAAAACTTAGCAATTATAGATCAAGTTGTTAGCATGAAAAGGTTCAGGGATACACAGGCAGTGTTGGTGCGTTGGCGTTTTAAAAGGTTTTTTTCAACGGAACAAACTGCAGCACTGTGAGGTTCAGCGTGATCGGAGGAAGCCCCACCATCCCAGGGCTTTTATACCGAGGTAAGAACCAGAGACATGCACCCCGCCACCAGCCCGCCCGCTCAGCCCGGCTCCACGGCCTTATTTAGTGAAGCATGGCAAAAAATAGCCTGGCAAGTGCTGCTGGGGAGGGGGCTAGTAAAGTGGGTGGGTGGGGGAGTGGGAGGGACAGGGCGGGAAAGATGGGGAGGCGAGGCTGGGGGGGTCAAGGAAGGTTGGGGTAGGTGGTGGTGATGGTGATACCGCCACTTTTAATCCTTCTCTCTGCCAGTTGACTAGTCTGGTCTGAGCTTGATTTACTCGTCTTTCTCATGCATCTATTTTTTTCTGTTGCCACCGCTTGGTGTGTCACGTTACTGTCCTATATCCTCCTTCCTCGAATACTTAATCTACTGTACTTACAGTCTGTCGGCTTGGCGGTTCTTCTCACCCACCTCGCTTTGCCTGAGCTCAGCTCTTTCACAGTCCAAGATCAATCTTTTTGATATCAAGTCTGCAAATGACAGACTGACTACTCCTTTTAAATTATTACTCCAAACCTCAATCTGAAATCCTGCGTGTTCTTGCAATGCAGGTTTTGGTAACTTCAGTCAACCAACTTTGGTCCAGACTGAAATATTTCAACATCCTTTGTGTGGATTGCCATGGGATCATTAAGACATTGATGGTCCCCAGAGGATGAAACCTCTCGACTCGGTGATCACTTGGCTCAGAGGTAGAAAAATACAACCTGGTCTGTTAAAAGTGATGTTCCCATACAGCGACGCTGCACTGTCAAATACGTTTTAAGGGAAATGTATTTTGTCCCAGATTTTTACGCACATGGTGATTTCATGTAAATTTTCAATTTGACTTATTTTTATTTACATTCGTAACTTAAATACCACAACAAACATACTTATTTAAAGACAAACTATGATGATCTACTCAGCTATTTTTGTTGCATTTTTGTTTGTTTCAATTTAACCATGTTTAAAACTCACAGAAAATATAAACCATGTTTTTCTTGACATGTATTCGTGCCTCAGTAGCCCATACTTTTTGATAGGTGCTAATGTCAAATGTTAGCACCCTAACACACTAAACAAAACATTATGCCTGCTAAACGCTAGCTACATGTTAGCATGTTAGCTAGCATGGCAGCTGGCTCTTTGTATTTTAAAGTATCTTTATTTGTAAAATTTAGGAAACACTGACTATGTTACAAATATATATCAAATATGCAGTTTTTTGCGCTTCTTAAATAGACAATATTCCCTCTAAGCTGTTTTCATGGCTAATGAACATGAATATTACACTAATATTCCTGTTTACATGCAGCCATGCATACTCTTAACATAAAACGTCCCCATGACATACATCAGACTGACCTACAAACCGTCATTTCCCTAAAGAGTCAGCTGGCTACCTTGGCTTTCACCCTCTTCTTCAGCATCCATTTGAGGAGCTGAAGGCATCACCATCCAGTATTTGTTTGTTAAACATGAAGCCAGGAGATGGGCTTGGCTTAGCAAGACCGGCACCAGATGGCTTGTCTAAAGATATAAAAATAAGCTCATAGACTGTATGTAAGATGTGGACATAGTCACACATGGACATCACCCATCGGGTTGTGGACTGCCACCATTTTGGTTTTTGACTTCTATTGATCAGACTTCTCTACCCTGCTGGCTGTTAGAGAGAATGCAAGTTCAAGGCACTTCAGCATTGGCTTCACTTTTCAAACCCAAAGGTTGACCACTGTCACTGATCATTAAGTTCTGTTTGTTTAATCCATACGAAAATCAGCACGACAATTTGTTTTTCTATGGTGGAGACGTCAGGAAATCACTGCACCTGACCAAGAATAGAGCACATCATGGGACACACCTCCCGGTGAAACAAATACCTTTAATGAATATGACTGAATGACCTGTGCAGCTATACCTCCTCCAAAGTTTTGCCCTTCAGAGTTGACAAGTTTTGAAATTAGCACTATAGTTAAAGCCTCCTTAAGCCTGCATGAGCACTCCCATGTTGGTGCTCCTGCAGAATCTCCCTGCTTTATTTTTGGCCCTGCCAAATAAAGAGGTGCAAGCCCTCTACAGCCAAGCAGCTGGCCAAACCTCCCCACAGTGATTCCTCCACCATGGTGGTGCTGGGTATGTATGGATAGCATGATGGAGGGAGAGAGAGACTAACAGTGAAGGGACCCACATAGAAAGAGCAGGAGAGGAGGTGTTCACTGTGTGCGTGTCTCCGAGCTGATGAAGAGTCTCAGGTGAGGCGAATGTATCTGTGGAGGAAGCCGCCGAGAGACACGGCGAGATGGAGAGAGAGAGGACCCGGGAATTGAGAGGACAGGAGGAAGGGAGGAGAGATGGGGAAGGATAGAAAGGATATTGATTTCCACCTTAAAGAGGCAATCTCCGCTTCTCAGGAGCTCCAGGGACTAAGTGTGTGTCTGTGCTTGTGTGTGTGTTGTGTGTATGATCTGTCCTGGGATCACAGCTGAGACTGGAGACACCGGCGCAGATACACACAGTTGTAGAATGTTAATGGTGTTCAGAACAGTGAAACAACACAGCAAAAGGCAGAATGACGGCTTTAAGCTATTCGCTTTTCTGCTCTGACTCCTTCACAGGTGTCCCACTACGCCCCTTAGTCCTATTACCCTTCTTTTCCCACTTCTTTATATCCTTAATTAATCCATCCATCCATCGTCAACCGCTTATCCCGTTAGGGGTCGCGGGGGGGCTGGAGCCGATCCCAGCTGGTATTGGGCGAAGGCGGGGTTCACCCTGGACAGGTCTCCAGTCCATCAGAGGACACATAGAGACAGACAACATATAGACAGACAACCATTCACACTCACATCCACACCTACGGGACATTTAGAGTGATCAATTAACATAAACTGCATGTCATTGGACTGTGCGAGGAAGCCGGAGTACCCGGAGAAAACCCACGCTAACACGGGAAGAACATGCAAACTCCACACAGAAGAGTCCCAAGCCGGAATCGAACCTGCGACCCTCTTGCTGTGAGGTGAGAGTGCTAACCACTGCACCACCGTGCAGCCTCCTTAATTAATTAATTAATTAAATTATTAATTAATTTATTTATTCTCACACTTGCCTCTCAGCTTTTTTCTTCTTCACCTAAATGGAGGATTTACATTTCTCTGGCTGCTGAGGCAGAAAGTTGTCTGGTAAATACTCATGTTTACCAGAATACAACAAAGGGACATTTCACTGTGGTTTGTGTTAATAGCACATTTCATTAACCACAAATAAAAACAGGATAGAAAAATGTGTATGAATATTCCTGAATAAGTTCATAAATGCATTTTCCAGTGTGGAAATTTGAATGTAAACACTTAAAGGCCAGTGTGTAGGATCTGGGCGTATCCGGCGGCGAGGTGAGGAGATTGCAGCCAGCTGAAGCCTCTCCTGTGTGCTAAGCGTGTTACGATGGTGAAAACATGAACGCATCCTCATACTGTTCATAGCATGTCGTCACACATGATAGATACAAAAAGTTATCGATCATTTTTCATGCCTTCTCCTGTGAATGTCATGTTATGTGTTGTGTAACTTGCGTAGGTAACATTAGTTAAGTATGTATGTTATTTAACCAAAGTCAGGTAAAATAAGTCACTATATACTTTTGGTTTCATACACAAACAGCAGTCTCCTGGTGAAAGTCCACCGTTTCTCATCCCTAGTAATCTCACTAATCTCACTTCCCGACTTCTTGAGACGGGTTAGCGTCTGAATCAGCTGAAAGCCCACTGCGTCTCATTCAAACACTAAAGGGTGGCTTGTGTGTTGGTTTCAAGGCACCAAGGGGTATTGACCAAGCATCGATATTTAACGCTCCGGGAGGGAGACCAACCTGCTGACCTCCTCCCTATGCTTTGTTGTGCTTTATACTATGCATATATGCAATATATATATATACAGTATATGTGTGTGTGTGTGTGTGTGTGTGTCCTCAGTCTCTACGATGTGTCAGCCCTATAACAGTCTGGAGGCCTGTCCAGGATGAACCCCACCTTCGCCCACTGTCCAGCCCCCCGCGACCCTGAATAGGATAAGTGATTACAGTAATGGAGGGAGGGATGGATGGATATATGTATGTATTTTTATTTCTAATACTGTTTTACATTTAAGTGACACATTTGTGAACACTATGATTCACAAATCATTTGGCATTTGTAATTTCTTCTTTCATTTTAGGATCATGAAACATGCATCTGCTACTATTGACGCTAATTTCTCTCCATAGAGAGAGACGCAAATAACAATACAAATATGCAAAAATTAATAAAACACATAATGACGTCTTATTTTGTAGGGGCTTTTCCTGTAATCTGTGTGGTGAAGTGCTTTGCTATTCTGAAGTATTTGTCTTTGTGATTGGGACAGTGTGAAAGGCTGTGTTGAGTCAGATTGCATCTTTAATTTGTGAATACACAAACACTCAGTGAGTGAAGTGCTTGCTTACTGTGTGTGTGTGTGTGTGTGTGTGTGTGTGTGTGTGTGTGGTGTGTGTGCGCGCTGATCTGTCTGTTTGTGAGTCCTAGAGTGTTGTCAGCAGGCACTTTAGAGTCCGTACACTCATCCGATTCGGCTTGGAGAGCAGACAGAATAATAAGGTTGTGTTGTAGGACAAAAAAACAATAAGCTCCTTCAGACTGTGTGTGTCTGTGACGAGGCCGTCCTATTGGAGACAAACTGCAACCACCAGGAGCTAACACCAAAATATTTCCATGTTCTTTTTCCTAGTGTTTCCCCTCCCTCCCCTCTCCCTGCGATGCCGTTAAAGTTCCCAGGGGACCATTACTTTAGCTGGCGTGTGAAATGGCCTCGGAGATGAATGCTTTTTCTGCATTACCTGGTGGCAGGGGAGAAGCAATGGATACAGTGTACAGATCCCACAGACACTTTTTAATCTGGGAGAAAGAGCTCTCTGATCCAAGCCAGCGGCGGGATTGAAAAAAGTAAATGTGAAAAGAGGGAAGAGAGGGGCCAGAAGGCAAAGACGAGGAGGCAACAAAAAGACAGAGAGACGGAGGGGTGGCAGAAAGAGTAAAACGTGTGATTTTAGAATCTGAATTAGTACCACTGGAGAGGGAAAGTTCAACATATTACTTTGGATAATACTTTACAACTGTAGAGGTTTTCAATCTACTGAAAAGACACCACCCATAAACGACAAGAAGCTCACAGCCCATTTCCACACTGAGGAGTGGGAGCCAGAGGAGGTCAGAGGTCAATGACCAACTCAACTGGTTAATGGTAAATATCATATAGACTCATGAGTCCGACTCATGTTGTCCTCTGTAGCCATTGTGGAGCAGCCAGTGTATGTATGTGTAGCCAGAATGATTCTGAAACTGAGGACAAATCTTTTGATTATTGAAGGAAAATATGTCCTTTTTCCCTGAACTATCCTTTCTCACTGTACTCAGCCTGGTCTCACAGTGTGAAAATGCTGCGCTCGGAGCTTGTGAAATAATATAAAAAGTGAGAAAGACTTTCAACCAGGAGACCAGTTTGTTTGTTTGTGTCCCAAACTGTTGTTGGGTTATTTTGAAGTTACATTTGTGATGTATTTTATGTATGTTGTTTACATATGAATTTTACTTAATTGTGTTTTTGTTACCTAAATTTCAACCCTGTGGTGTGAAATGTCGTGCAACGATGACAGCCATGACACGAGGTATGTCCTTAAAATGCCGTGCTATTTATATGCCTTCATGAGATCAGGTTGCTTTACCACACCATTCAATACATGGACCGCACCTGAGATGTTTTCACGCTATGTATGGTGGGTGCTTCATTATTTAATGGTGAGGCTACATATTTGTGACATGAATAAACAAGGCTAGACGTGGATGTGTGGCATTTCAAGTATCATGTGCTTACAGCAAACACAGCAGTCAGTGTTGTGGCCCGTCACAGGTGGTCTAACCCCACTGATCGACCAGTCTCTCTCTCATTATGAATGACGGGTCCAGCTATTCGGTGCAGCCCTGCTGTGTTCACCGATTCGGAGGGTTTTCCTTTTATTATTTGTCGCTGCCCATTAACGGAGGGTGCTGAATAATTCTGATGTGGCATAATGTAATAGTTGAGCTCGCAGGACTTGACATTACAACCCCAAATTTAATCGTCATGTTCTTGATGTCTTGAGGGTAATGGCTTCATTGAGGTGATCAGGTGGGCACCCTCCTTCACTGGTGTTTGGTGTGCTCCCCTCCACTTTTACCCCTTTTGCTTGTCTTTTTGCAGGCCAGTAAGGATCCTTTCTCTTCATCCAAATCCAGTTGCAGCTTCGCTCGGCAGCTTCTGATAATATTTGACGGCTTGTCGGAAGACCTGTCCTCGTACCCCCCATACCCTTCAGAAGCCTGGTTGTCGACCCCCTACCTCTACCGGGAACACCTTTGTACGCCAGCGACATTGTTTAGCCTCGGCTGCTGTGTCTGCATGCTTCAGACCATTGCGTTCATACACTTCATCAACTGCCGCCTGCCATGGCACAGCTAACTCCATGATGAACAAGGACTTCTGAGAGGCTGACCACAAGATCAGGTCCGGCCTGAGACCACTGATAATCTCTGGCGGCAAGATGAGCGTCTGATTTAGATCAACCTGCGTCTTCCAGTCCCTGAGACATGGGAGAGCAATCCCAACTGCAGGCACCACAGTTTCAACTTGGCAGGAAGCGAATAAATACTATTAAGTCACTTCTGGCTATTATTTAGTTGGCTGTTCATGGTGGTGTGTTGCAATCAATCAGAAAACGTCAATCAATCTCTCTCTGTCTTGTTCACTCACTCGTCCACTGAGTGGGCTGCGTATGTGCACGAGTGGGTAACTAGATGTAGGTACTGTAGCAGGCAGGCGGGCAGCTCTTGTGCGTACTATGAAATAAAATCCTGCCGGCACCACTAGACCAGATCAGTGAGAGACCAGATCAATGGGAGAA
Source organism: Pterois miles (assembly GCA_947000775.1). Classification (NCBI taxonomy): domain Eukaryota; kingdom Metazoa; phylum Chordata; class Actinopteri; order Perciformes; family Scorpaenidae; genus Pterois; species Pterois miles. The sequence goes on along the minus strand of CAMQGK010000048.1, from coordinate 3,218,364 downwards.
TGGAAGAAATTTCTCGTCTCGGCTATCACCCCATCTAGCTCCATCCTAGCCTCGCTCTAACTGTGTGTCAGTGCTAAGACATGAAGATGCACCCGCACAGGTTAGTGTGTCAACTTGAGCAACAAAATGTAGGTGTGTCCCGGTGCTTTATAACGCTGTGGAAGTTCCACCTGCATCCTGCAACTGAAAATCTACCTAACTTTAGTACTTAGTCCGTGGCATTGTAGGGTGAAGCTGTTTTGGTATTGATATACAAATGCAGTTAAATAACACATCTTGTAAATTAGCCTAGACAGACTAAAGATTTATAGCTGTAGTCTATCAAATATTAGATTAAATATCTAAATTAAGAATGTGATACAAGTCATGCTGATTGATATAGCATCTCTGCTCTGATCAGCAGATTAATGAGATCTGAAGAGCTCAGTTTCCTCTATTCCCCATGCTTCTATAGATTTGGACGGTGTAGTACCACCACTTATGTGATCCAGAGGTTTATGTCTGATATATTATATGGAATGCCACCCATCTGTTCCCATATCAGTTTTATGTTTATGAGCCTTTTTGATGAACCTGCCATAAAAGTTCAGTGAATCTGCCATTAGGACGAAGGCTTGGTGAGCTGTGAGTGGACAGGACGGACTGTCGCTGCTGTCAAGTTAAATGCTAATAACTACTAAGTCTAAAGTATTCACAGGGGACTGGTACTGCAACAGGACCTTATATTGGCCTGGAGTCTGTGATTTAGAGGTCTACACGGGATGGAAAACGACAGGCAGGCCTGAAACAAATTGAAACAAGGATAATTAGACCAGATCCAAAATGTGGTTGAGCAAAACAGACCAAACAAATAACACAAACACTGGTGGGTGGTGGTGATGCACACCACATGATCAGAGATGCTCAGGTTCATGACATACTGACATATGCATACACAGACACCCCCCCATCTGGATTAAGGCCTTTTTACACCAGGGACAGAAAAATAATAAAAATTAAAATGCAGAGTACTCATTGATGATTTTCACTATCACACCAAGGCCAACACAAATATTCCACCAAAAATACAAGGTCACACAATCATCGATGTATCATTGTTTTTACTATTTATTTTATTTTATATAGCCCAAAACAGACTACTGGGTAATAAGCCCACACTGAACCCTACACACCGGAGATAAACCTGTCAAGCGTGAAACACTGTACAGAAGTTATCATAGTTATCAAAACTAGTGTAAATGCTGATCTTCATCATCATCGCTGGTTTTCATCATTCATGACTGAACTGAGGCGAGTCCAAATGTGTTAATCCTACGTGTGATTATTATATGTGATGCATGGCCATCTTATTTTGGGGCTCATGACATTCTCAAGGAAAGACAGTGAGCTCATATGCTCCCATTGCTGGCAACAGTAATAATAACAGTAATAATAATATCAATTAAGGCCATGATAAGACTACCAAATGCACCACGAGTTGCTGGATTTAACCATTCAGAATCACTCATAAGGCTGTTTCTGTCCTCTTGTGTTGTCCCCCCACTGTGTGATTTAGTGGCTGCAGGATTTGGCCAATCTCCGTGGCACAGGCTGAGTTATGGGCCCCAGACAGCCCCAGTGTAGTGTGTCAGCTGCAAATCGATGTACACATCTAAATATAAACGTGTCTCATGTAACACTGACAAAATCATCATCCCATTTTATTTTTTAATAAAAACCCAGTCATCAGTGTGTGACAGTGTGTGTGAGTGTGTGTGTGCGCGAGAGACTGTTGAGGAAACAATGAGTGTTCATGATGTTACTGCACTGCTGGGCTTTGACTGAGCCATCACTCAAAAGGTAGAGATAAAGGGAATCTCCCTCCTGCTGCACACACACACACACACACACACAAACACACACACACACTAGAAACATGGTTGACCAGTTGAGGATGGAGTTAGCTGAGAGGATATTCAGGTAGAAGACAGGGGAAGACAGGGCGGAGGTCCATGGCTTTGGGCCAAACAGATTTTTTTGTGTCTACATGGAGCCTCTTCCTGAGGCTGAGAATAGCATCGACTTGCCCTTTGTTTCATCCAGATATATAACTGTCTCAACGGCAAGGTCATGTGACAGTTTCACACTCTGTCTCTTCTTTATTTCAGCCTGACCCATCCTCACTTGATCTCAGATATGGTGTTGCATTACAGCAAGACAACAACCAATAAAAACAATGTTAAATCAAGGCAGGGTTCAATTATCGCTATTGTCAGCGAAAGCATGCCTTGTCTTACCACGGTTCTCCGCCATGCTAACGCACCGCCGGCCGCCGGGCCGGAGGGGGGTGACGAGTGGGGGGCTGGCCCCTCAGAGGGGACTTGGGGAACAAGCCGGTGACACATTGATGGATCTCGGCCCTGCTTCGCATAATCATTCTCCTGGCCACTCGAGGACAGAGGGAGAGGAAGAGAGACAGAGACAAAGAGACAGACAGAGGAAATAGAAAGACAGAGTGGAAAATAGAGGAGAGAGGAAATGGGGGAGTATGAAAACTGTAAGAAGGAAGAGCAAGAGATGCATTATTGTGAGGAAGGAGAAAAAAGCAGAGCGAGCTGAACGATGCAAAGCACTCGAATGAAGCAATGTGGAGGGAGGGAGGAAGGAGGGAGAGTGGAGAAAAAGAGAGAGGATGGAGTCAGAGGGGGAGATGAGAAGGAGGGAGCTGAGCATGTGGAGGGCTGCGAAAGATCAGAGCTTCAGCTGTGGCTTCGCTCCCCTCGTACATCTGTTCGTTCGTTCCCTTCCGCTCGGAGCCGGCCGCCGCCAGGTGATCATTTTCTCGTTGAATTAGGACTCCCGGCAGAGTACAGTCCATTAGGGCGGATCGCAGTGTATCAGTGTCTCTCACAACCAATTGAGCGTGAGAGAGCAAGCACACACAAGTAGCGGCTGTCGCCAAGAGCCGGCGCAGCATTGTACAAATGTGACACTTGTTTTATCACGTCTTGTTGCTTCAGGACGACCGCAATAGTTGCAATTTTACGCTGATTTAAAATGGCATACTATATGATAGCTTTTGTTTATCGGCTACTTTTTTTGCCTCAGTTTGTATTATTTCTCTAATCTGCATGCTCTCTCTAAATGTTGTAATTTCACATCAACCATTTTGAAACAAATAGACACAAATAGATGAACTAATAACACAAACCCCGGATTTCCCTCAAACAGTATCTGCCAGCGTCAGCCTATTATTATTTTGCAGCACAGAGGCGTTTTTATCTTGTCTTCTGTAACTGGTAGGCTGCTAAATACTGAAGCAAGGCCTTAACAAGGAAGAAAACAACTGGATCCCTCTTAACTTCAGAGATGAACTTAAAATGGTATGATTTTTGCATGTGTCCTACAACTAATAAATCAAGATCTGCAAACATAAAGGTCGGCCTCATTTCCAGGTCGTCAAATATTGATGCTAATACCGTCAACATTAGATGCTCCAGAAGTCAGGTGATGTAGCATAAAGAACAACACGACAGTACGACAGGCGTACAAACAAGTGTCTTTCACATAAGAGACCAAGTATCTTGACACAGAAGTAATGTGATTAATGTTGTGAAATTGCAGTTAGGTTTAGGCAACAAAACGATTTGCTTAAGGTTTATAAAAAAGATCATGGTTTGGCTTAAAATGAGTATGTCTGTTACGTAACTTAAGCTGCAGACATAAAGTCATGTGACATAACATTGTAAGTAAAAATAAGTCAACTTTTGGTTTCACATGGGACACGAACACTGGTCCCGAGTGAACAGTTTGTTTGACCCATCACCCTCTTGTGGACCGTCTCACTCTTAAATCTACGTGAGATGCTCAGAGCGTCTGATAGTGATGTGGAAGGTTGAAAGCTGAAAGTGCTGTGTTAACAATGTTGAGCTTATTTGACAAAATTAATTGAGGACCTGGGCTTTAATTTCCTGGGTCTGGCCGTTGTGATGATTGATCGTGATCCTTTACTGCTCTGTAGATCTTGACATACCTCCAGTGAGTGTGCAGCACTGCTTTCCAGCACCCAGCCAGAGGGCAAACACTTTCTCCAACAGCTGAACCCAAAACCCAATTAAAGGGCTTTCCACAAAATGACAGCCAGCAACTGATCCAGTTTTTACATCCAGTCTCACACACCTTATTATGGGTAGGGTTATGTAAGATTGTTTTTATCTCAAGTGGCATCTCCATCTGTCCAGTAATGTAGGTAGTACAGGGAAATACAAATTACAGCATCAGTTATATTATACAGTATTTACACTAATACAGTCTTCAGACTCAAAATATCATATTAAACTTTCATACAATTGTTTAAAACTTATGAATAATTTCAGACTAAAGACAAAAAAATTGTTTGTTTGATTGTTTGAGCAACAGTGTAAATGGACTAAATGTTGTAATTGTTAAACTGCAGCTATTGAACATCTGTGGATTGATTGGTGCTACGCTCAAGGCTGTTTGTGGGGGAACTGAACAAAAATAGAGCAATTACCATATTCTGACCTGAGAATATCCGATAGAGGGAAAATATAATTGTGTTATCATCCAGGCATCATAACTACAGAGTATATTCTAACGTGACCTGCCGTCGTTAGAAACTGTTTGTTAAAGGGCGCCACTTTCAAAAATATTTGGCAGGTGATTGGATGAACCATCTGCCAATCAAACTAAAGCCAGTCGGGAGGAGAGCAAAAAGAAAAGTTCTGAAATACTCTCCAGTTCTGATAAAACTGAGGATACTGCAGCATTTACGCTAAACCTCTTGAAGACCCGCCATTGTTGTTTCAAACAAACGAACAGTAGATTGTGTCGTCACTCACCCAAAACACACCTGTAGCTGCCAGTAGCTCCTCACGGGTCACCAGCTGATCCATGCACTTGCTTTCTGGCCACAAATACATTTCAGGATGGATTTTCTTAACATGTTTGATCCTGCGATTTTCACATGATCTTGTGACATTGCGAGAATCCAGCTGCCTTTCAAATATATTCTGCTGTCATAGACTAAACCTCAGTTCTTAGATGTACCAGTGTGCTGCATGTAGAACCAGGGCTGGACTGGGACAAAAACCATCCCATCCATCCCCACCGCCACAGGATCGATCACTCATCAATATCCTGTAACTTTGTAAAGCAGCAGCTAGTTTGTTCACCATCAGAGCTTTGTTGCTCAGTTTTATCAAGGGGATCGTAACGTGTCGGTGGACTGGGAATAGCATAGCCTCATCTACACACTTGCCAACCTTGAGACCTTAAAAGAAGGGAGGATTTCAAAACCGAAGGGGGGTCTGGAGGTCCTCCCCCAGAAAAAACTGACTTTGTTTCCTGCATTCTGGTGACTTTAAAAGAGTGAAAATAACAAACAATAAGTTCACTGCAACAGCATTTGATGTTAAACTTTTATTTTTGAAATTTAAGAAGAAGAAGAAGAAGAAGAAGATATTCCTTTATTAGCCCGCAGGGGAATTCAATTTTTTCACTCTGTTAACTTATACACACACATGCACAAACAGGTCCATAACATGCAACAATTGGAGAGAGTCAGAGGAGGGGGCTCCTACAAGCAGAGTTGAGGTTTGGTGCCTTGCTCAGGGGCACCTCGGCAGTGCCCAAGAGGAAACTGGCACCTCTCCAGCTACCAGTCACCAGTTCTTGTCCCTTTCGGGACTTGAACCGGTGACCCCCCGGTTCCCCAGCCCACCCCCCACAGACCGAGCTACTGCCGCCCCCAAATTTTACCTTTAACTTGCCCCTTCTCATGCCTTCTAATAATAATAATAATAATAATAATAATAATACATTTTATTTGGTGGGGCCTTTCAGGACACCCAAGGACACCTTATACAGATAAAATAATGCTGGAACAGATAAAAACACCAGAAGAGTAAAGATAAGAAGAGGCATTTAGTCAGAGACGTCTGAGAGGGAATGAAACAGTCCCAGTGTTGATGGGAGTCAGGACTCAGACTCAGGATGATGGACGCGACAGTGAACAGGACAGTCTGAACAGGTGAGCTCTGAGGAGGGATTTGAATGTTTGACAGTGTCAGACTGTCAGGAGCGAGGAAGGAGGGTGTTATAGAGCCTGGGAGCAGTGCAGCCAAATGTCCTAGCACCCATGGGTGCTGAGGTGTGAGGTGGGGTCAGACAGTCAGTAGACCAGCTGAGGATGAGTGCAGGAAACAGGCTTCTCTCCTTCACTTTAGACCAGGGGCCACATGGAGGAAAATCTAAACTGGTCCAGACCGGTAAAATCCTGGCGTAATAACTTAAAAACAACTTCAGATTGTTTCCTTTGTCTTAGTTTGGTCCAAAATAGTTCAAGCACATTCTGAAAATGTTCACATCACAAATGATCCTCTTGAAAAAACACTTAAAATTAGTGAAAATTCTGATGAAAAGATTAGTGCGATTTCAAGAACACAAAGCCTCAGTGATTGAACTTAGACTTGGTCTCAGTGTTTCTACAAAGGCAACAACTTTAAGTCACAGCCGATCTGAGACTGAACAAAATACAGACAGCTCTTCCATCAAATACCTCAGTGTCATTTCCACATCTTCATCCTGAGCTGACTCACCACACCAGACAAACCGAGGTAGAAACTATTCAACAGGGCTGAGTTACCCCCTGCCTTGTAGGCGACACTATTTACGGATAGAAAAATAAAAGCAAACAATAAAAAGGAAAAGGGATACTTTTATTTGGTACCTGTCTACATAAAAATGTTATCAATACTACATTTAATTGAATCTCTGTGATGCAGACTTTGTTTTTGGATATACTGCTGTTGAAATGGCCAACATGCCATAACACATCCAGCCGACTCACAGCAGCATCAGCTGATGAAGGTTTCCACCAACTAAAAATGATCTGGCTGTAGTTGCTAAACGTCTGTTTTTATCTCCCACCGGCAGCTGGTAATTATGGAAAATCCTGCTAGAGACAGTTTTTGCTGGGATTGGATTCAAGTGCCAGGTTTTGATAGTAGTTTGATCGTTAGCTAATAATACGTCCGTTGTTGATATTACTTGTAAGGTTGAGCAGTACGGCGTATTTCAGTTCTGTCCCGAGCTCCTTCAGTGGTAACACACTGTAAGGTAGAGCGAAAGTATGTCCTTTAATTCAACCGTGGTTAATAAAACAGACTAATTACATACATACGTACGTCTGTGGGTATTTGTGTGGGGGAAGGAAAGATAGACAAAGACAGAGACAGAGAGATGAATAAAAGTAGAGCGCTAATCCAGTGATGAATCTGTGTGTATTTTGGTGCTGGCAGCTCTGATTTATCACCAACACTTTATTCAAGGTCCTGAAATTAGTAAGTCGCTCCACAAGATGGAAACCCCCGACTTCAGGGATGGTGACAAACTGGGTGTCTGCGGCTGCGTGTGTGTGTGTGTGTGTGTGTGTGTGTCTTTGTGTGTTAAGGTTTACGTGCCTCTCTTTACATGCAGGCATTAAATGTGTTCATCTGCGTGGGTTGCATATGATAATATATCGTAGTAATATATATAGTATATATATAGTTAATATATAATATAAACTGGGCCTCTGTGTGTTTTTAATGCATGTGTGTGTGTGTGTGTGTGTGTGTGTGTGTGTGTGTGTGTGTGTGTGTGTGTGTGGCTGCCGTCAGACATTTTAGTTACCAGACTGCAGTCAGACTGTGCCGGTCATGAACAGACCTAAAAGAAAGACTTTTACCTCTGGGACAAAAGTTTCATCGAGGACTGCATCCACTTCCTGGAAGATGAACCAAATATTAACCGAACGATAGAGCGAAGCAGACTGAGGCTATTATAGAGGAGAAAGGTGGAAGAGCTGGGTGTTGGGGGTGCTCCTGAGGACATTATGAGAAGCGGTGCGCTGGCTGATGATGAAAAGGCTGCAGAGTCTGGCTGGGAGAACTCGTTGAGATATAGGTGCGATACAGCAGGCCTTGGGCTCAGGGCAGACGCTGCTGGGGCTGAGGCAGCCAGATAATACAAAGTGCCTTCCGACAACCTTAACTCCTTAACCTTAACTGTGCCGGCGGCACAAGGGTGCACTGGGGGCCGGTGCCCCCCCATCACCAAAATTTATTATATTAATATACATTAAAAGTAGCCCTGCGATGGACTGGCGACCTGTCCAGGGTGTCCCCAGCCTTCGCCCAATGCCAGCTGGGATCGGCTCCAGCCCCCCCGCGACCCCTAACGGGATAAGCGGTTGACGATGGATGGATGGACATTAAAAGTAATTTACAAATAATTTCATCATTTGTTCCCACTGGATGATAAATAGCTTTACTGGTGTTTGTTTGCTTTGCTTCCATGATTTTAACTTTCACGTTGATGATG